>JAQGBU010000208.1:0-46304 GCA_034698605.1 Isotoma decorata
TGTAACCCCCAAGGGCCCTCCGGGCCCTGGGGCCCCAAGGCGGCGCCTTGGCTGCCTTGGCTTATTTACGCCACTGGTAACAGTGTTTTTTACTATATTATAGACTCAAATAATGGTAAATGGTATAATCATGGTGCAATAATAATAAGTGTGTACGATATCTTTGGAAAGTAGGTGTCCCTTCTTTAATTCTGTAATACAATGAACATAATGGGAATAATAATTCTTATCATTCATACTGCCGTTGTACAATTCTTTCTTTTGAAGTTCACTGTCAGATTTTTTGTTGCTCTGTACTCTGTAGTTAGACATAATATAATGTATAACTGTCATTGTTGTGTGGTTGTTGTAGAATTGCAATTGCAATTAGATTTGGGATGAGCATTTCATAAGTTTTTCTTCCTTGGTATTTACTGAATGGCCCCATTTATATTACATTGTATATAAATACGAACAAATATGCATTGTATTAACTACTTGATTTCCTTTTACTCTTTCTTGCTTCGGTCGTTAAAAAACTACTTAGGACTCAAACTGTCAACAATTATATTACAGGCCTATTCATCAGATTCGTCCATCGTGAATAATTTAAAGAGTCTTTTAGTTTAAAGAGAATTAAATATTAGAGTCATTGCTATTTCCATTACCGTGCTTGGGCTTGCTAAAGCAAAATGTTTGTTTTGCTCAGGAATGATTTAAATAATTTAAATGGCACTATGTTTTGGTAGTTTGTATGGACATAGTATTAAAACGTGATCGGTTAGAACGGGTAGTTCCACTTGTATTAATTCGGATTCGGTTCAGTAGTGGAAACCTGGGTAGTAGGTAGTATTAGGGACATTGATAAAATACTCGTATTTCATTGACTTATTTCTTTCTGCTCAAAGTTTCCAGTTGCACTCTATTGAAAAGCTTTCTCCATGAGAGTCTTCTGTTTGAATAATTAATTGCCAGTTTATTGATTTTGTCCACTCTGGTTTTTTCAACGTTTAATATCTTCTTTTTCTGCGTGACCCATTAGCCTACTACTAGTCTAAATTTGTAAGCCAGCTATGCTTTCGGGTTTTACTAAATTCGACAGTTTTGCTTGTTGTTGTGTAACAAATTCGGCATTTTATGTTTTATCAAGGTTTTCTATGAGCATAAAAACAAGAACAGCAACAGTATAGAGGCTTGTTTTCTAAAATAACGTAACAATAATATGAATACAAGATGAATTTATACTGAGATTATAATTGATGTGTTTATGAAGGCGTGTGACATACGAAGACTGGTGATGGTTGTTTTCTTTAGTACACAGATAACCGTAGTTTAATCTACTGTGACATTTGATTTTACTTGTAAGTCCCTTTTCTCCAGTGTTTTTGTTTTTACTAAATCTGCGAATAGTATTATTGCTTGAGTAAGTTCCTTCATCCTTCAAATCAATCCCAACTGTTATTATGACCTACCTTCATGCAAAAAGCTATGAGGGAAAATGTCAGTTAGTTGACCATGCTAGTCTTGTAAAAATAAAAGATACTTATAGTTAAATATTCACATAATAATTCACATAACTGACTTTCGGAGGTGATTGAATATTGATGAATTGGTACTTCTTCTCATGTTTCATTTGCATAATAAAAAATATTCTTAATGAACTAACCAATTTAAAAGCTTCATATTACAAATTGCATTAAACTTGTATCAAAATTCGTCATAATAATAATAATACTAATAAATGTTATCACCAGTATGGGGTAAGTGCTGATGTAATCAAAGGCTTTTGTATTTTACTGTCTCAATTTTAGGAGTATCTGACTTCGTTTTTGTTACAAGTTATTCAAGTACAGAAAAACCCATATTTTTATCATTTAAGTCCACACAAACTAATATTGTTGGACAACATTTATGATTAAATTTTGTCACGTGCAGCTTGTCATTCATCAAAAATGTTTTAATTTAACTAAAAATTCATCCAGATAGAAAGCTGTCAGATAACTTATTTAATTAGTTGATTGATCCCATGTTTCAATGTAAATTACTGAATCTAAGTACTGTGTCATTGGAAAAACAAATTTTAGTTCGAACAAAGTGGTCACACCCACACAAACGCTAAATCAAGCTAACTTTTGATTCAGTAGCAATATCAAACCTAAGGTAATTGGGTCAGTAAACAAGATTTTGGGCAAGAGAGAAATTCAAAATCTAACAACAAATAATATCTCTCATCTTCAAAGTAGTAAAATAAATGATGGCAGTACTCTGTAATTATTTCGGTTAACTGGAGTCAGTTTGTATTTAGTTTCAGTTTGCATCATCATCATGTAAATAACGACTCGAACATCAAAGTGTTCTCTTTCCAAGTACAGTTGTCTTTGTCATCTCAACATGATACGTTTATGGTTTAAACTTGTAAAACTATGCCCTGTGCCATTTGTAATTTCATATCATTATCCTTTGACCTGTATGAAAACAGCGATTGTATGTTATTCATTCATTATCGTATCTCATTGTCTCATTAGACAACTATTCACTTTCTGATGAACAGTTCCCTTTTATTATTCAACAATACAAAGAGTAATAACTTCCTTGATAATCTATACCAAAATACCCATTTGTAACAGATACACCAAATCAAAACAACTACCCACTACAAAATCCGAATGAATGGACAATCTCATGATGATTGAAATACTCCTGGTACTCCCTAATACCCGAAAACCCCGCTATTATCTATCTCTATTATTCATAATTATATAAAATCATTATTACATGAACATACAATTCGGGACAAGTTTAATAATATTACTAGGAAACATCCTCATATCCGTTTTTCCTTGGAAGGAAAAAAGTTTTAAAAGAAGGAAGCTACCTAACAGGAAAACCAGGTGGGTATTTCACACAATTCATCCTTACCTTACAATGTAGGTAATTACGAGTAGGAGGACAAGTAAAGGCTGGAAAATAAATGTGGGAAAAGATATTATAAAAGCATATAAAAAAGTGTTGATGCAATACTTGAAGCAAAACATATTCTATTATGAAACATATTAGATTGAAACCTAAAATGTAAACCTGGAGAAATTAAACATTCTAGCACGCGTAGTCCACACGTGAGTGTCAGCCACGAGAGCAAATGTCACGTTTATGGACTTTCCACTCGTAATTTTAAGCCTAAAATATCCATACCCTGTATTCATATGTGAATGAATAGTAGTAGTTGCCTTTCTCTATTTCCTATGCCAAGGCCCTTCTCAGCTTTCCTGTCTCGTACCAACTTTCACTCAAATGCAAAATCACATAACAACATTTTACTCCACTTTTACGTTCACCCAAACGTAACATACATTTCAATTTTTGCTCCATAACAGGGAAACCCTGGGCAGTCCTAATGTTGTTATGAAACTTCCAATTGCCGAGCTCTCAGTTCGGTTATTTGGTTTTATGTATGTGAATGGTCATGTCACTCCCTGTGATATTTGTCAAAGCCTTTTCATCAAATTCCGAATGAACAAGGTGCCTGTTTGAATAAAAATGACGTTTATTTAGACATTTCTTACTAACCTGGAACTTGTTTATTATGCAAATCAAACCGAGTACTGTATATGCTTTATTTTTCCTGTGAACCCAGGCAGGGACGAGAACATGTGCAATGGAAGCCCATGTTTTCTTCCGGTTAAGCTACTTCAAAGGAATGGCTTGTGTTTGCATATTTTACAAAACTGTTTTCAAATAATATGCTGGAATGTGATTTTGTATGACCTTTCTATTTTTGAAGGTGGAATTAAAAATTGGTGATGACGATGGTAGATGACGATGGCTGATGACGAATGTCATCATTTCTTATATTTTAAGATGATCTTCCCTTCCTCATTTATTAATAAATCTATTACGTTATATTTATGATATTGGATAAAAAATATGTCTTACAAACAACAGATAAAACTACAGAAATAACAGTCAGAAATTAAAAATAACGGAAACAGATAAAAATAGGCCCTTGATTAACTATAGGTGAAAGAGTGGAGAGTGCGTTCAAAAATAATTCCTATTGTTTATAAGGCAATGGAAAAGGGATCACGTGAAGAGCTCCTTAATCACGTTTCCCTTCTCATATTCCTTTATTTTAACAATCTAGAAAATATATAGGTAGATTAAAATCCCTGGTATCCCTTGTTTTTATGCAACTGAAATTCAATGATACTGAAGTAAGTTACATGATTGTATTGGAATCCTAGGAGTTCATATCGTGTGTTTGTCTACGACATTGATCATTAGTAGAAGGATTTCTCGGAATTCAAAGAAAACTAGGAAATAATCAATATGATAACAATGGGGATTCTCCTTAAGTACCCTTACTAGAGTTTAACTGATTCGCCTTTATTACAGTGAAATGTACTCCAGTTCATTGTTACTGAATACTAATGTTAGGCAATAATAAGAGCTTATGTAAAGGGTAAGATAAGTTATCTGTTCCCGGAACAAAGAAATCGGTCTTGTGTGTATAGAGACGCGAGACTTAATGATTATGCTTAAGGAATTTGTCTTTCAAAAGTTGATATCAAATTAAAATATTATTGCAAACGCTATTAATTTCATCTACATCAAACATTCGAACATATTAAGTTATGCAATACCGCTCGATATCATTTTGACTTATCAATGAATAAAATCTAAACAGTTTGCAAAAAGTAAAACGCCTATCACACAGTTAAAAAGAAATGGTGCAATATTAATATGAAAGTGCATTGAAAAATCGACATTATTATAAAGTTTCCAAAGTATATTAACAAGATCTTGTACTTATACAAAAACCTTATGAAACTTGCACCAATAAAGAACATAATTTAATGAAGTTTGTCAAAAACAAAATATTATTTTGAGATTGCATCAGAATAGCAGCAACAGTTTCTTGTTGCTTAAACTGTTTCATATCAAAGGAAAAGTTCAAAGAAAGCTGAGCTAATTCAAATAAAACCCCACTCAATCTGCTTATCTTTTCCACTTGGGTAGATTAATAGTCATTGCAATTTCAGCAGGTGGAATTTTCAGGTAATCCAACCTCTATTATTCACATTAGTTTTCTACCTCTAAAAGTTTTGGTTTCGCAACCCGGACCCGGGCTTCATTACTAGGTACACCACCTTTTACCCTTACATCACCGGGTGAGTTATCCGAAATAGAACAGCACGGAGCAAAACGTGCTTGCATTTCAGGTACTTCTCTAGAAGTTTACAGTTATATAAAGAAGGAGTGTGGGAGAAATGGAGGAAACTTGTGTGCAGATGAATCAACACAAAGCAAGCTCATTTCAACAGTTTAGCTATTTCTAAGTAAAATGAACCAGTTGTTAGATGTTGTGTAATACAAAGTAATGTCACGTTGGATGATAAAACACGAGACTCTTTCACATTCGCCTTGGACTCTTAGATCATAATAAATAAAATTCGGCTAGCTCAAAACTCCATCCATGTGAACATATTCAAAATGTCCATTATGCATTCAATTTTTTTGTTGTTTTTAACTGTCTCCATCCGCAAACTGATTTGAATCATGTTAGAAAAAACAATTATTCAAAAATCTCTTTTGCACGTGAAATTTAACCACACATACTGTATTTCTAGGCCAAATCCGTGCTATTGTCTAATATTGCAATCTTTTACATAAAGAGAATTAACAAATACTATATGAAATTATGAGCTTGTATAAAGAAGATTCACGTAGGATAACTCATTTTACTTTATTATTATTAGAATCACAATCAACCTCACCTTCAAGGTATTGCTTAACTTATCTATTGAAAACCTGGAGGCGTCGACAATCTTACAAAAAGTAAAAATAATAACCATTTTCTAGATAGTAAACTAAACCTTAATCTTATATTTCATTATTTTTATCATTAATTATCAATTGTGGTTTTTGCCTAAAATATGCGTATCCCTTTATATACCATTCATTTAAAAACAAAAGTTATTTATAATACGTGTTTAGAAAACAATCACATTGAAAACTGAATATAGATAGAGTTAACAAGATATAATATTGATTATGATTCAGACAAGAATAATTCGTAACCTAGCATTGTTTCATAATAATGCCTAGCACTTGCTCTTGAAATAAAAGAGTTTCAAGTTCAAGTTGACCATTTCAATAGCAAGTAAGTGGAGGAAGTCAAGTTCATGTGAATGTTAATGCATAAGAGGCGACTCACATCTCTTTTCTCACTCTTTAACCATACAGCCATCAATACTAACTATAATAATTAAAGTAGTTGCCTCTACACAAAGTAACCATTATTTTTTCCTTTAGCTATTTAGCCTAATGCAATAATAATAATAATATACAGCTATTCACATTTCTATATTATGAGCTGTAGCAACTGTACCAGCAGTAGTATGAGTTGTAACAAAACAGTCGTTAACATTAGGTGAGTAAGACACCTTATAAAAAAGGGATTTCTTTAATGCCACAAATTCAATGGCAATGTCAGCCTATGCAAATTCATGCTTTCTAAAGTGTGTACAAGTGTCTAGATTCTGGTTGACTGTAGGGAGTGAAGACTATGCAAAAGAGGACGATGCATAACAGAGAAGGATTGATGTCATCATAATACCTAACAGAAAAAGTACAATATAATAATAATAATATAATTATTATAATGCTAAGCGAATGCATAAAAACCTTAGTAAGGAATTGAATTGGTGCTGGCGTTTCCTTTTTATCTGAAACTTGTATTAATCTTGTGTTACTTAATATGTAGGTCGAGAGAGAAACTTTCTAATTCCTTAACCACGCGAGCATTAATTTTATAACGATTCAATGTTAGTTCGACTCCACAACTGATTACATATGCCTTACTTTCTCGATGAATACAAAACACAATAGATAATCTAGGTTAAGTTACAAACCAAGTACAAGAGTAATATCTAATTCTAAACCAATTGCTCTTTTCTTGGTGCACTTGAAGCAAGAACATTTTTACTTCACTTGCAGTATGTACTACTTGAAAGTGGTTCGTACAAGTAATACTACTACTACTACTACTACTACTAGTTCAGGCTTTTCTTCCATTTTTCATCTTAAACCTACAGAAAGCCTTATAGTTCTTGAAATTAGTAAAAATTAGTATAGAGGGATGAGAGCTTTTAATATAGAATTGTTTCATGAGCTCAAAAGATGCAAACAAAGTAGTATTATAAGGGGAACAGCAGAAATTACATGTAGGTAATTCTTAAAAAGTGAGACACACCAACTCCCATATGTTCACTTGCGTGTAATGTAATACATTCGACTAAATGGGTTGGGTACTTATCTTTAGTAGGAGAATATTACATTGATGAAAATGATGAATACCTCCTTTATAGCTAGTTACAAAAATCATAGCCAATTGAAATGAAATGGTAATTGCACTTCCGCTGACTGAGTCGCGAACTTGAACTACAACTTCCATTTTTGCCCGTGAAGAAGGTCAGCAGATTCTTCTTAAAGATATCATGTTTTTATGTGTTATTATTTATGTATGTGTGTAGAGGTAAAGAGGACGATTGTGATATCACTTCTCCTTTGTAATACTCAAATGATGTATGTGTACCTAATTCATAACATTATTATTATTATTATTATTATATTGCTGTATTTTTTTCTGGTTGAACTTGGTTTTTTAACCAAGGGCTTCAAATAACTTGATAATAACTTGTTATCCAGCGGTTCTTTAATGTGAGGAAGGTTTCTTTGGTCATAGTTATCATGAGTGCATTTGCATTATTTTTCTCTTCCTATTTTCCATTTAGGATTAGGATCCATGTATGAGATAAAAATGGGTGTCGTAATGGAATTACTTAATAATAATGTAATTCATTGAGGCAATGTTTTCCTGAGAAGTTTTAATAAGGTTATAAATTAAGAAGTGTATTCTCCTTTGACCTATACTATTACTAAGGTTGATGATCGAATGTATGTGTGAAGATCGTTAATCAATTTTGGAGATTTTACTTTTGTCAATTGTAATTTTGTAAATCATCATTTCATAGTTCTTAGAGTCATATCATATTTTGAAGGTCAGATTAATAGAAGTGTCCTTTTATTTACAAGGCATCAACACACTTTAATTAGTATTTCAGCAATTAAGTTCTGTTGGTTAAGTTGGGTTACTTTAAAAGGTCTCGAGTTTATTTTAGAGTTTCAGCTTATTAGGTACTTATTTTAAAGTGTTTAAAGTAATTGGTTAATGTGGTTGAACTCGGGTTAGTCAAGAATCTCATTTTCATAATTTACACAAGTCATCGTCCTCAAGCCCTCAAATTAAAAAATAGCACTGTCAGTAAGTTTGACAAGAATTACATGAATATTTACTTAACATTTGTTAAGCCGCTGACCTAGAATTTATGCAACTTAAACAGTCAAAAAAGAAAGCTATATTTGTCCTTACGTGTGTTTTGTATTCGTTTTCTAAATCAGAAAAACGCAACAATTCTGTATTTTACACCTCATTAGCTTTTTCTCCTATAGGTGTATTTTTGTCAATTTTATTGATGAAATATTGGGGCTTTTTCAACATTCATAAAGACTAGATGAATTCGATTTTTTAACTATTCAATCGGTAGGTAAATGTTTTGGCGAAACAATTCTTGATCAATACCAAAAGGCGTTCGGTGTATTTATTCGATTATGAAATTAGGCACTTGAAATGCTCCAATAACTTTCCAAAAAATGTTTCATATTTCATGCAATATTCTTGAACAGTTAGTATAAAACATTATACTAGCTATAAATATTGAATGTATTGATCAGCATTCATTTTTCTAAACTCAAATTCTTAAGAAAATACATAAATTTTGATACTTCGTCTTTTCTCACTTTAGTTCAAGTTTCAAGACTTTAAAAGTGTGAGGTTTAAAGCTTATTTCCTAAAGCTGTAAAACTGCAGTGATATAATTCCTAGTATGCAGCAATGACAATGAAAAATGGTCCAAAGTTTTAGATTCTTTGAGCGATTCACAGACGGAAATTTGATCCGCTGTTTTTTATGTCCGAATTTGACGTCCAAAAACACGTGCAAAGTACCTCACATCCTGACACATTGGTGTCTTTGCTTGGTCTCTCAAATAAATGTTAATGATTTATATAAATTGAGATTAGAGTAATCATTGGAGTCGACTACTCGACAGAAAACATTAATTACGATAAGATATTGTTAGATGGTCGCATAGATTTTTTCCCATTATCCCTTGGTACTTGATATTTATTTGATTAGGTTAGCTTAATGAATTTCCTATTTCTAACGGGTCACTACTACTTATATCTACTCACGCGAGGCTGAAAAATTAAAAGAA
This sequence comes from Isotoma decorata, assembly GCA_034698605.1. Classification (NCBI taxonomy): domain Eukaryota; kingdom Metazoa; phylum Arthropoda; class Collembola; order Entomobryomorpha; family Isotomidae; genus Isotoma; species Isotoma decorata. The sequence continues at coordinate 9,315 of JAQGBU010000208.1, forward strand.
ATTTCGGTAATGAAATTGCATTTTAAATAATCCTTAAACTTAAATAACCTAAAACCTTAAAGGATGGTGTTAAATAACAGCCCATAACAGCCTGCCCCGCTATAACCGTTTTCATCAACTTTCCTTCCTTCATAACTTTACATCACATTTATTTATCATTCTACCGGTTTTTTCCGGATCTTCTTTATCAATGCATAGGGTAAAAGGAACTTTCTAGGATGTTTATAAAAAAAGTTTCGAAATGTCATTTATACCTTTGTCACTAGCCCTAATACCTAATGAGAGCAAACAAATTGTACATTGTGACTAAGGTAGAAACAGAAACATTCACACTTTCATATTTGCAATAATTATGAATTGTGAAGAAATTATACTTTTTGAAATTTCTATTCATCGAATACTTTCTTATTTCTACTTGAGGAAATTTTTGTTCTAATTTGAATGCTAAAAGAATAATATTGCCTTGGACCAATTATCAGTTTTATGGAGTCAATTAATTGTATTTAAATTTCTTTGTCTGTAAAAAATTAAGACTTTATCTTCTCCAAATGGTGTAAGAAAAATGTCTCACGGAGTTAGGTGCAACTCAATAAGACTGGACAGCAATAAATATCAAGGTCTACTGAAACGACAGGCATTAAATTACACAGACAATTCTTTCAGCATTATGACAATTGTGAGATCTATACGGATTTATATTGATGAACGATTTGTACAATCACTGATTTCACTCGTCAAAGATAAAACACCATAATTTTAGAGCTCCACAGGCCACAGGTCACTCATGTAATAATGCTATATAATATAATGTAATACATATCGCCTATCTTCGAGCTTGTAGTTTTCATGTTATTTCACTGCTAATAGTAACTGGAACTATTTCTAACTCAACTCAAGTTACAAAATCATAAACATGTACCTAATTAGTATTTGCTAGACTTTCGAAGGTCGTAGAAACGCATCATTATCTTTTACTTTCTGTGTCTCAAAGGAAGAAATCTTTTAGCTAAATCAGCCAAATTTTTAAACAGAATATCTACAATTCTTGTTGGAATGTTTATAAAGAATATGGGATTGCCTAGCTTCTTAGAAACATATTCAATAACCAAAACAAATTGCGAAACAAAAATGATTTACTTCAGGCGGCTAACAGCTTTAATCGCGAATGTTGTCTAGTTTTCGAAAAACATTCAAATTCATTAAAATATACAACATAATCTTGTATTATTTAACCTTTAAACAATCTTTCACCTTGGCTTCTATTATTCATTCTGGAAAAGGAAGTATATTGATGCATGATGCATTACTCACAATCAAATAAAATAATCTTTACTTGGAAAAACAACAAAAAACACAGAATACGTTGCATCTGTCTTACAAAACCACAGAAATTCTTTAAAAAATTGTATAATAATATGTTTTATTAATAATTCATTTAAAACAAAATATAAATAAGCTATCAAACAAAATGGCACATTCATTAAACATCTCTGTTACTAAATATAATAATGTTAAAATTGGTCCCCAAAATCTTTTAAATTTTACACACTCCTCTTTCACATTCAGCCATGTCATTACATTTTCTTTGGAGTTGTTGTCAACAAATGTCATTAAAACCTTTTGTAGGCGTCACTGAATTCAGTTCATTATCGTCTGATATTGCTCAAAATACTTAACTCATCGAAATAATTGAGATGAACATTTATAGCTGTAGACTTCAACATCAAAATAAACTAATTGAGAGACTTGTCTAACAAAAAACTTGGAGCTACATTCAAGGTCATGTTAACCCTATAAGTACATTCATTTGAAAGCCAGAGTTACCACAAAACTAATAAATATTCCCATTATTATACAATGTCACCTAAACGCTGAAGGTAAGAAAACAACTTTTCCAGAATATAAATATTATTACCACGAGAATTTAATAACGATCATATATGACTAATTGTATCAGGGACTTTAACAGTTTACACGAAGAGATATAATAACCGATGAACATCTCCGGTTTGAGCATGGTTCTGGAATCCATCAGCCATATTATTTGTATTTTTACATAAATACGTATTTACTGAATACACTACAGTTATTCTAGTACGTGTGTAATTCTCCTTTTCAAACGATTTATAGTAGTATGGCTACAAGCAAAAAGAGAGATTCCTGTACAAATAAATTACATAATTACCCAATTAACTCCTGGCTCAATTGTTAATAAAGTTGAACTTGAAATTACATGAACATCGATGAATTTACAGGTACACACTGTTACAGTTAAACGAAAGGCACATCTAATTTGGCTAATGCTTCTCTTATATTTCATATGGCAATCTCACATCACTCATCTTTTCGTAGTTTATACTAGATTTTTAAGGCACATTAATCAAAGTCTCTGTATTATTGCAAACTACTCGTACTCTTGGGTAGAATATATTAAAAATTAACTGACCGGCTCATTTTACTTCCTTTCGGATAAAAAACTACCTAATGGTACCATACCCTTATATTTTTTATATTGTTAATGACTGTGATTAAATCTACAGTTTTTGCAATACTGCAATGCTGTGATCGTTAAATGAATTGAAATACTTCTTTTGCTACTGAAAAAGATAATGGCTAAATGATAGTGGAGCTGTTCTTGAGACTGGAATGCATTGGTCCGACGCACGGTTGACTATTGGCGCATGAACTCTTTTAAAAAAACAATTAAAACCATTCATTAAAGAAAATGCATTAGAGTAGTATTACTAGGGAGTATTAACTTATGATTTACCATCCGGAAGGATTTTTCTAGTATTTCCAAAACTCATCCCGGCCTGACTTGCTCCACGATTGCTTCCGTATTGCAGGCCAATAATTTTGTTGCTTTCGGCTAATTTTTCTGGTGTGAAATTTCTCTTATTCTCATCTGCAACCTTGACACCTAGCCTAGGACCTTCGTATCCCTTCTTTTGGGCCTAAATAAATTTAATTCGTCATGTTATTTCAATTCATCTCTTATCAATCTTGTCAATCCAAACAAAATACATTTACCATTCCACCAAGAGAAAAAATGCAGTCGACAACCATATAAAGGTTCTTGTGTTCGTATAAATCGTTAACTTGGAACAAATCTTGGGATTTGAGGCCGTAATTCTCACATCCTTTCAAGAACATCTCCAGATTTTCCCTCTGCAATGAACATTTATTTTACATTTTTTTACTCTTTGAATTTAAGCGACGCCATAAAGTTAACCTTTTACATTATGCTGAATGTACATGAAGCAAAAATTTATGATCTTCACTTCGGATCTTACGATGAATTCAATGTACCTATGTGCTTTATGCCGGTTTTGAAGAAACATACCTGTTTGAAAGGAGCTGCCGACGTATTGACCTTCTTCACTGCATTTGGGCACAGCTTATTAATTAGTCTGCAAGAAATTTAAAAAAAAAACGGATAAAGTTGAGAGTCATTTGGAGTCTTTAGATTCAATTAGTGTAACGTTTAAAGAAATGGAACGTTTAGAATCAAAAACGTACTCGCAAAGGACAACTCCGTCTCGCAAAATGGAAGCAAAATCCAATTGATCTCGAATTCCATTGTCACTTCCAGAAACTTCCAGTTTTCTTTCCAAAATAGCTTCAACCCACAATATCACCTCCTTAGCTCGTTCCAGGCTGAACTTTGCTTGAGACTATTGGCAAAAAACAAGACATTATTTCTAATCAAATTGAAATATTTTATAAGGAAATGCCGTTTTCTGATTTACGTTACACCGGGTTGTAACGTACAACCTTATGATGCATCAACGGATGATATTCATGCAAGAAATTTTCTCATTGAAAAAAAATCTACTTTAAGATTCATATCCTTGTTCCAAATTCTATTCCAAAAATATCTACATCTCATAAATTATACATTTATGGAAAATGTCACAAATTACAATACTGGAGATTAAGAAGGGACAAGATGTTTAGCATTCTGTGAATCGAAAACACCTTGAAAACATTGAAAAATGTTGCCTACATCTGGCATCTGCAAATCTCCATGAATTAGATTACCTTCCCTGTTTCCGTCACAATACGGAAACCAATTTATTTATCCGTCTACCATCATACATATTCCATACATTACCTAGATTGAATAAGCATGACTGACATGTTTTTTTCTTCGTAAAATCTAGATCAAAAATAAAATGAATACTACTGAGAAAAGTGTATAAACAGAAAGATTTCTGTATACCTTCATTTGACACTCTCGGCTAAGCCCGTATGACGGTCCGTGAAAGGCCATTTCTTCTCTTTGAAAAATCCCTTCTTGAGGCAATTCGATACAAGGAATTAGGTAGAATAATGTGGATAAGATCAAAATCCACCTTGAATCCACAACGAGCAACAAGATTAATCTCAGGAAACACGAACTGAAATAAATTGAAAGTAAAATTAGGTATTTTTGCATTTATTAAATATTTATCAAATAACCAAGCATTTGCATTTAACAAAATAACCAGGAATTGATTGCATTTCTTTAGATAATCTATTAAGGCTACTGTTGGTCTTTACAATTTCCCAAATACCTTCTCTCACGCAATTATCCCTTACTTAAAAGATTCAATCACACATTCACACATAATATAAAATCGGATCCAACAAAACAGCTATATAATATATATATTAATCCCTAATAGATAATAAAAATCTTAATTTTTACATAACTTCACAAAAATTCAATTAAATCAAATTAAAATTAAATGAAATCAAATAACCGATTGCCTAAAAAAAATTCTGTATTCCTAAATTCAGGTGAAACTAAAACGGGGCAGTACCGCACCTTTAGTGAAGTGAAGAAAAGAATGCATAATTCATGGGCTTGGTTAAGAAATTGAGGTGCAAACTTTGTTTGATATTAGAACAAATCTTGGTTCAAAGTGAAGACTCTGTGAGGTTTACAAAAATAGGGAAAACGCTTTAGAAGTTTGCTTACTCTCTATAAGCTAAGATCACAAGACTGAATCATTTCTCATCTCTTTAATTGCAACATTACAAGGGAAGCATAGGAGATAGATGAACATTATTTATTTTATTATTTATGCGTGCTGCTACTAAAAAGCATGTGTTACCAAATAAGTCCACACTGACTGTCCAGTTTTGTCTATTATTAAGATTAGTAGCTCTTCTATCTAGCATACTAAAAAATATACATGTAGAAACATAAAAATATCAATATGTATACAATATTATTATATATTATTATGTGGAACTAAATAATCTCTCTGTTAAATCAAATCTCATTTTTTACTTCCCCTCTTCTGATATTAAAACTTAAGCTAAAGTCACACACTGCTTTCATATAACGCAATGGGATAGAAAAAACCTTGCTGATGTTGATCAACAAAATTCCATACAAAATGAAGCTACTTTTATGTTTATTGTCATTCAAATAAAATGACAGAGATTAAACGTTGTTTTGATTTGCTTTGCTTTTAGGTTTAATCTTATATATACTCACTGAATTATCAATTGCTTTCTAAACCAAGTTAAATACATATAAAAAAGTGCCAACTCCTCAGCTCAAAACTACTAAATAAAAGAAGTTAAAAGTCTGAGATTGCCATCACCACCTCTTCCATTTAATCCTATTCGTATCAATTAAACTCGATGCCTTTTAAAGTAAAGAAATGTCATAAACGTGTCCTTATATACTGAATATAGAAAGTTAAAATCCCTTTACCTTCAGATGTATGAAATCTCTCCAATTGTGTTGAATCAGTGTATGTTAATTTTATGTAATAATCTCTGTCTGCCCTTATTCAGTTCACCAGCAGTTAAAGCTTGAAGGCTTTACTTTGTCTAGCTCCTTATTCTTTTATGTCAGCTTGGATTTTGCAATAAGATCCAAGATTCGCTAACAAAAACTTTATTATTTCTGGAAGGGTCAAACAGGGTCTTTGTGCATTTAAAAAGTTATGGTTTAAGAAGAGAAGTGAAGGCTCGGTTTTTTCTTAAACTCAAGAATACTTCGTATCCTACTACTGCTGATATGATCACGCTAAAAGAGAAGTTGTACTATTAGTGCCGTTGTCATCGGTCTTTAAGGAATTGGAATTTAACAGGTTGTTCTAGCTTATAAAGTGTCTAGGTTGGACGTCTTGTGGGATGATGATGATGATGATGATACGATAGTGACGATAATAATATTACATTCGATTTTCTATGTTAAAGTTGTACTGAATGTATGTGTCCCCAAGCCTGCATGTAAACTACCCAGTTAGTTTACTAGCAATAAGGTTCGTCTCAACTATATTAGAAAATATCTAACTAGTTACCAGTTACTTGTTTGTTACAAGTAATACAAGGTATGGACTAAAAGTCATCATCTTGGTTTACACAAGCATCGTAGCAATAATATAGTGTAATATCCTTGTATTACGTTAGGAATGAATTCTAAAGTAAAATGTAATGTACCTAGAGTAATACATAATAATATTATTATTATTATTATTATTATTGTGGCCCAGGATGGTCTTGACTTGCCTCACTTGGCTCGGCATTCACTCAAGTTATTTAGTAGTGAAGGCAATAAGGGAATATTATACAAGTTGTCAAAAGGCAGATTCATGTAATAGAATTTCTTGAAGAATCTACCTGTTCAGGTGTTCAGGATTTCCAATCCCTGTCATGTACTTTTACCATATTATTATGCTTAAGATTAGTAGTAGACTCTACTCAATTCCAAAGAGTACAAGTGTATGGTAATAATATTACATCCCAATAGGACAAGAGGGTTTTTCCGTTTCCCCGAGTTTCCTTAAGATTACTATTACTTATATGTAAGTGTATAATGATTGCTTTGATATTAGTTAGTTCTATTGCTTTAATAATATATTTGATGATATTGCTAGTTCCTAAGAGAACCTGGATTTAAATTGGATACATCTTAAGAAGACCTCTATTATAGCTTGTTGCTTTACCTTTGTCAGATTGATAAACTACTTGCTCCCTCATTAACATAATATAATGTGGAGAAATAAGAATGTTTTAATATTACAATTAGAATTATTACCATGTAGCTATACCGTAACGTAAGTGATCAAACTGTTAAGAAGCAAAAACATCTTTTGTATAAAACTGTGAAACTATAGTTTAAAAAGTTAAATTCTTCTTTTATCGATTATGATGGCCAACTTTGTTGTAATTTCATTTTCTTTTTTGTCTTCATTGACTTTTTCTGTTGTGCCTTCACTATTGCTATATTATCATTATTTTAATTTATAAGGTTTAGTAATTCTTGAAGATGTATCTGTTATAAAAATGCTATCATGAAGAATTCAAGCAGGTCTTAGGTTAGGAGAAAAAACATTTATACGGTACAAAGAATAAAATAACTAGGCAGAGAGTGTCTTCCTTATTCCGTTCCTCTGCTTAAGGGTTGAACTAACTATAATGATCTTTATGATTAGCGTCAAATTAATTAATTTTGAGGTTTTGTGAGTGTTCTCAACTACTTTGCCCTTTACTATAAAGAATAGTCTATGGATATAAATACGCACATTTTACCAACTGTATAGCTCACTGATTTTAGTATCCTGTGGATTTTTTTAACGAAAATCACACACATTGGCAGATATCTCTGTATATTGGCATTACAGCTTATTTATATTTCATCACCCGAGCCAAAAGATTTCTGAGAGCGTATATTTGTGAAAAAAAATAAATTGAAAATGAATTGGAACTCAGTACTATATCTCTGAGAAAGTAAATATCCTTTATTTAAATAAGGGTTTTAAATTATGAAACAAAAATCGAATCTGACAATTATCAAATCTCCCTAAACATTCCAAAATCTCCTCATTTCATATTACCATTTTATGGGATATCGCCAACACTGTATGCATGCATTTTAAACAGAATTTTTGGTTATAAATTTGTTATTTACCAGGATAAAAAATTGATAACATTTTGGCCTCATACTCTCACTAGATAAGTGACCCCCAAACCCAATCAATAAGGGGTTATTAAATCCCATGCCAATGAATCAAGAATCTCGTGCCAAAAATATGATATTCTAATACCATCAAATGCAACCTACATTCATGAATTTCCAGACCCCACTTTGATTTTCAAAAACCAAAAATAATAGACGGAGGAAGTTGAAATGTCGGAAGATTATTTTGGGGAGGTCTTCACATACAACGATACAACATAATGAGCCTGGAGCTGGTATGGAAATAAACCCAACATAGTCAGCTACTCTATTACCACTTACAAGACACATGATTAACTTAGAAAATAAGATCATTAATTAAATTTAACAAAAAAATTTAAGTACCGAATCCTGATCTACAGTAATTTTATTTCCTACCATTTTTCTTTCCAACCATTTTGAACCCTGGTGAGGAAAGTAAGCTTGGAATAAAATTATTATTCTAATCTGAACCATTTCATCCGTTAAAGCTTATTACATAGTTCATATTTTCAAGAAGCTTGACAAATGATGACAAAGCCGTGCTTGACCAAGTTCGTAGGACTGTAAATTTTTGCATATGTGCAAATCTTTTAAGTGGAGGCATGAAAGTGTTTGCACGCTATTTTAAAGATTTGTTCTTATTTAGTTTTACTACTTATTTTATGGATTTCCATGGGGGTGCAATATAACTGGAATTTAGTTCATCAATTGTGGAATCTGATCTCAGAATGGACCCATCCAAGAATTTTGGTATTTTTATAATTATAGAAACTACTTGTATACATGCATGCTCTTGTTTGGTTATTATTGCTTATGAATCAGTAGTGGGCTAAATTTTAAGATAAAAATCAGTCATTGTTTATTAAATCGCTTGTAATATTCCTGTAAATTATAATTGCTTAATGATGAGTACATATTTTTTTTGGTTTGGAAATTTTAAAAATTAATCTCAAAGAAGAAACATAAATAAAACAAAGATCAAAAATTAAATACTAAAAGTAGCCCTTATTCTCATGAACATACTTATGCTAAAACTGTATTGTATCAGGATTCAAAACTAACGCATCCAGATACAACAAAACTTGTCAGCGAAGCTTGTATTACCTATTTTTACTTCATTATCTCTTAGACAGTACTTATTTTTAAATATATAAATAGAAGTTCAAAAGCCTGCACTAAATTTTAAACCAATTTTTTTTTGTCCGGAGTATACCAACATTTACATCTGGTTATCAATTACAACATTATTCATAGTTTGACGATCACAAATTAGACTAGCGAATATGCATATTATCCAAAGTTAGTAAATAGTTTTTATGTCATAGTCATGATAAAGTCATCGTTCTCAAACGGAATGTCAATGGGACTCATATCATCACCCTCTTGAATTTGGTACGATCTCCATTCTTCCATGAACTGCCATAAGCTTGGAGAGACGCACTGGTGGCACATTAAACTTGCGCTGCCGTATCTATCTGGTACGCACTCGCATCTTTGACATTCAGAGGGGAAGGATGTTTGTGCTACCCTGCGGGACCAAACGTCAAGGACCTTTTTGGTCGGTCGTTCAATATTGAATCTAGTTCCATTTGATTCCATTGCTAAAGGTGTGCATAAATCTTTCGGGATATTGATTTGTCGTCTGAGAGCTTTGTCCGGTTCTATGCTGTCCATTTTCGCATGTTTCGCTGTGTACACTCCATTCATGTCGATTCCAAAAACAAGGTCCATTTCATCTTGTTTCCGGTTACCCTATTCATTCAAAGATTTTTATTGAAGATTTGTAGATACTAAAATCGGATGTGTTCAAATATACTTTTATTACCTTAAGAGTAAATTGTTTAGGTGCAAGGATATGAAGTTTGATGTCATTTTCCACCAGCAGGGTCAGAATGTCTGCATACCTCGAAGGATCTCCACACTGTTCGTTACCGCAAGTAAACGCTATTATGTTCTTTGACACTCCAGCCCGGAAGCCCATGGTTGCAGCGTATTGTATAGCTTCATATAAATCTCCTTGACTCGTTTCACTAGCATCTGTATCATTTGGAACCTTAAATAGAGTGTTATGTGCCCAAACTCTTGATGATGAAGTTTTAATATGTGGCTTCTCATGAAGTCCATTTCCACCAAATCCAACGATGGAATATCTGTTGTCCCAAATATCCTGTGATGTCAATGCAATGTCCAGACGTCGAACTGCCTCAGCTATCACTGCAGAAGAAACACAAGAAGACTCTTCCAGCAAGATAATGTTATCTGAGGACTGTCGTGGAGGTCTTTCCCCATGAACTTCCAATGTTGCATTTTCGCCAGTTGTTAGAGCTGTTCCATCTTCCAATCTACACCGTACTGAAATTAAGAATAATACTATCGCTTAGAATTACAAAACTTAGTACAAAAGTTTTGGTTTTGCTATGTAAAAAAAGTGCATTGTGCCATGAGAGTTTTATGCGATGGGACTGGATATGAGAAAAAGGGGAAACTCTTCCCAAATTATAAAGGAATATACTACTTCCTCATAATGTTTAAAGCTGTTTTGCGGATAAATCGTTATGAATTAAATATATTTAAGTTACCACATGTTGGAGGCATCCAAATGTCGACGCTATTTTTCTGACATTCAGCGACATAGGCACTCATTGCAGAACATGCCGCTTCAGCTCGATTAGCACTGTTGATGTTTCGTGATACATCGTACATGCACATATCCATAAAAACTTCCGTATCAACAGTGTTGAAACATGGTCTCAAAGGGGAACTCCGATTACTCAAGAGATCATGACATATGTTATCAATATCCATGGGCACTATCTCGTCTCGTGCAAAATTCTTCATCCTACACAAGCCGCTATTTTTCCCTACTCGCCAAGAATATGCAAAAGTGGACACATCCGGTATTATCAGACCCTCGGGGTTTTGCAGATCGTTAATTTGTTCGTAATCGTAAGTTCCAAGAAGTCCAGCAATCTTTCCGAAATGCCATCCTGAGACCCAGACTGTGCATACACTTGGATTTAAGCTGCAGCTCATTTTGAACCCTCGTTTGTCAAATATTTCTAATCCAGTTTGATGTCGGCGGAAGTAAGTAGAGCCTATTATGAGGGGAAGCTCAACTTTCTTGCCGTTGACTGTTACCTTGAAGCTGTTAATGTCAACATCTAGAACTTTTCCATCACTAATTATTGTGTATGACTTCTTTTTGGTATTTCCATCTCTATTCTCATAGTTTACGATAAGAGAAAATGCATCTTCCGTGTGAGAGAGATCTGCAACTAGAAGATAGCTACACTCTCCTGCAAATCTGAAGTATTTTTTGTCAAAGGTGAAATAATGATAATCCCCTGCCATAAGGGCATAACTTCCAAATGGGGGTAAAATGCTTCGAATATTCATGTCCAACAGTGGCTTCAGGCTTTCAATTTTATCCATAACCTGATAGTAAAAGTTTGTAAGCTGATTTACATCCTTGACATCTTCGTCCGTTGTCTTCCATCGAGGAAGTTGTGTGAAATCTTCCCACTGAAGGCCACTCAAAGATTGATCGTATTCAAAGAGTCCTTTCTCCAAATCATATACCAATGATCCAGTTGGTAAGTATCGATGAACTAAACCATCTACATTTTTCAGTGAAAATCTAACCAAATTCTTGATTTTTTGTTCAACTTCTAGAACTTCCCAAAACTTTCCAAATGCTGCGTTTGCATTTTTCAAAGCATAGCGTATATATGGTAACGGGGGTGTTTCCAACAGATCGCGGAAGTATTGGTCTTCCACTCCACTTTTGATTGCATCGATAAGAGGGCCTAAGTATTCTGATAGTCGATCCCATATTCTAAAAATCAAAATTCGAATCAAATGACTATAGAACCATGCACGGCATTTCAAGATTATAAACCAAGACCTTTACCTCACTGCCAACATTTTTTCCACATTTTGAACGTATTCTTGAATAGGAATTTCTTCAATCCATGTGGAATACTCCTTGTAAATTTGAAGAACTTTCCTGATAAGACCAACTGCCATCAATTTTCGTTCGATTTCATCTATCTTTCCTTCAAGAGCGTACAAGGACGTCTCCACAAGTTTCTCTAAGTTGTCAACAGCAGATGAAATAAATGACAAATTACTACGCCACATGGTATTGACGAATGCCTCAACTTGATCCCACCAATCCATAATCGCCTTTTCAATTTTGCCTTCATATTTCTGGTACATTTCTTTAGTTTTAATTATTCCTTCAGTGGTCACTTGGCTTAGCCTCTTTCCAATGTCCACAAAGCCCTGAACCACTGTGTCCCTGTGAATGGAAAACATTAAATATTTAAAGCTTTTAAGTATTTTGGAGTGAGCAAGCATAAAATGTAACACCTATTAAAGGTCCAACTTACGTTAACGTCTCAACAACGTCAAAAATGAAACTGAATGTATCATAAATATCTCGGAGGTAAAAGGAATTCTTCTCGTAAAGACTGACAAAATAATCTGCCACCTTTTTCCATTCTTGGTACACTACTTTCGATTCTGTAACAATTAATTGATAGGCGTCTTCGGCTGCAGTAGTAAGGTGTGGAGACACGCTATTCCACCTTCCTTCTAGCTCTCCTCGGATTGTTTTAAGTGCGTTTTCAAGATTGATGTCTGGTGATATCGTTTCACAAAGGACCCTAGAAATGTCTAATTCTTGCAGATTGGAAAAAACATCTGGGAGCCAACTTATTCTGCTAGATATTACATTACTGCCATTAAGTTTGAATGTCGTCAAAATGTAGTTTAGAGCTTTTCCAAAATCAGACCGAGCAACTTTCAAACCGATTTCTTTTTTGTGGTAAAACCCTCCAGAAATTTGAAGTCGATTTTCTCCCTCATGCTTAATGAATGCCTCCAAATAAGGCAAAGACTTATGTACTATGGCGTCAACTTCCATTGAGATGATCTGAAGGTTAATCATTATCCGGTCAAGTTGATTAACTTTTTGAAATTTCAAAATATCCATCTGCTGATCTGCATGAACAGTAAATAAGCCTAAAGAATAGCCTTCTGGAATAAAATTCAGATCTGCTTTAAGATTTCTTGTGATTCCATTGATGTCCATGTAAGATAAGTCTACAGCTGCCTTTTGTTCTGTTGATTGTACAGTGAGTTCGGTTGACAAATTTGTTGGAACATGACGAATTAAAGCTCTGAAATTTTTCCAGTCAGTGTTGTTCCGGGATATGAGAAAAACGAAATTGCTCTGAGGATCTTCTGATGCTTTAATATCTAGTTCAATATGCTGGAACTTATTATCTTTCGAGATTTGATCCAGGGAAATCATCAATGGCTGCTCTGAGAGGGGGTGGATTAACTCAAAGAAATGAGATGATTCGCTAATTTTCCACGCTGACTTTACCTCTTTATGCAATTTCATGCTGATAAGCTTCTGTTGATTTTTCTTAGCATCCCATTTCAATAAGAATGATCTGAGGAAATCTTTGCTGGTTTTGTTAGAACGAGTTTCGACCAAAACTGATCTCCAAGGAACGTCCACTTGCAAAGAGAAGTCGTAGTTCTGATACTGTGGACTCATAAGTTTCTTTAAAATGATGTGGTAGCCAGTCGTTCCTTCCGTATCAAAGAGAGGACTATTCCACTTGAACAAAATACTTTGATTCAATTCAGAACTGGTAAGAGAGTTGGAAAAAACCATCTCAATAAATCCTGCTCGTTCTGCGTGTACTTCTAATGCCAAATAACGCCCAGTGAAACTGTTGCGGGAGACAAAATCTATCCCTACGGTTTTTCCTAAAGGTTCTTCTAGATTCCAGCAGAACTCACTTGTGACTTTCAATCTATTTCCAGCCAAGTTTTCGAAGTTAAGCATCAAAGATACTGGACGAATGGGATTGTATACTTCAAGGAGTGCATGACCGTCTTTACTCACAAGCTGGAATCCAAAGATTCTCCACTTGTCAAACATTAACTCAAATGTAGTGTTTGTATTGCTCAAGAGCTCATTTACAGAAAAATCAGACTCTCCAAGGAATGGTGAAACAGGTATCAAAGTAATAGTAGCCTCCAGCGGTCCCCAGGGCGTACTGATTTTAATTTCTCCACTTGATGCTTGTGCAAGGGGTGAAACAATAGCGCGTATGAAAACAATATTCTCGTCCTGGAACAAGACTTCCTTCCGGAAACTAAACTCATTTCCTTTTCTTTGCAAATGAATCGTTGCAATTAAATGGTACGGATCCTCTGAACCTGCTTTACCATCTAATGAAGCCAGCAGCTCATCTTCAGACATTTCTGTCTCAACTAGGAGAGATACCTGTTGAGATCCCAAATTACCGGATAGAATGCCACTGAGCTTTGAGTCTCTAGCACCCGTTTTCATACTGGCATGAAGGGGCAACGTATCCATAAGTGCGACCAAAACTGCGTTGACTTCGCCTTCCATATCTAACAAGCCATTGAATTGATACCTGTAATCCGCATCTAATTTAATTTCTTCATTCCAGTCTGATCGATCAAACTCCATATGAAAACTTTTTCCAGTTCCGATTTCATGAAATGTTCCCACTGACATACTGAAGGCAAATTGTTCAAAATTTTTGAAGGGAGTTTGAAGTTCAGACCTAACCTTTGGATTACCGTCTTCGTTTTTATAGTCAAAAATAAACGCTAGTTCATCCTCGTTGAGTTTTCCGTCAGCCTTTATCTGTACCAAGTTTTTACCGTTAATTTTTCCTTCAATTCCTGCTTCAAAATGTCGGACAGCCAGTATAGGAGTAATCACTCGAACACGAGCCATTCCAATATTCTCCATATTTAAACTGAAGTGTCCCAATGGAGAAATTTCACTCCTAAGGTCAAAAGTTTGATTAGATTCAGAAATTTCCAAAAAAATATGACCCAGCCCTGGATTCGTCACATTTGGCAGATTGAAAACCACTGAAATTTCGTTATAAAAAATAAATTAGCTTCAATATGCTTTAATGTATTAAAAAATTGAAAATATAAGCTAATACGTAATAAATCTTACCAAATGAAGAGTACTTTCCGAATGGCAGTTTAACAGTGATACTTGGGTGCATGTCATGCCAATTGCCCTGTTGAATAGATGATACTCCTGTAACCCGAAGCATGGCATTGGGAATCATTGTAATAGGAGTGTATATTTCTGTGTATATTTCATCAGAAGAAGATTTTAGTGCCAATGTTAGCTGATCAAAAGTTTGGTATGGAGTCAATATTTCTAATTTTGTTGTCATTTTCCTGAGATTCTCATACTGTAGGACACCCTCCAAACGCCAGTGTAAATCTCTGATCTGAACATCTCCCAGGATATCAATTCGTTCTACCGTCACAATGGATTTCAAATGAACATTGAAATATGAAGATGGAATCAGTGGTGAATTTATAGTAACCTTTCCTTCCAGGTTTTTTAAGTCCAAGAATCCATCCATTTCATTAATAACGTCAAAATAAACTGCTCTAACAGAACCAGTGTACCTAACCCCGTCTTTCTTCCATTCGGTGTGAAAGGAAATCGGCTCTAGGAGAGGTGACTCAGTTTTAAAAGTGATAGTTCCTTGGTCCGATTTTATTAGAGAAACAAATGAAGCTTTGTGAGTTGATTTTCTGGTTTGGCAAATTATCCTTGCTTCAAATCCATCATTCAATTTACTTAAGGTCCCTTTAATACTTGCTTTCTTGCCTATCAATAAGGATGTTGATTCCAGAGTAAGAATAGCTTCATGTGCATTGTCTTTGTTATTATAATCCAGTTTTGCATGATGAGATCCGAATGATCCTGTTATTTTTCCACTAGCATTAACTACTGAGTCTTTGATGTGAAAATCAGTAATCAGATCCGCGAAGTCACGGCCTTGTATCCCCGATAGTTCCAAAATGTACTTTCCATCGTCTTGTTTCAATAATTCCAAGTTGTAGTTATGAGGAACCCCAAGTAGGTAAGGAGAAGTTATCGAGATCTCAGAGGATATCTTTTGATCTTCCCGTTTAATTATTGAATTAAAATCGAGTGTCTTGTCTTTGCAGATAGCATTAAGTGAGATGTTCAATAGCTTGGTGGTGTCAAAATAACCATGAGTGTTGAGAGCGTATTCATTTGTGTCATAGCCAGATCGTGATGTGATTAAGCGAAATGCAGCGTTAACTTCTGGAAGTGCTAAGTCCCAGTTAGCAGCAAGCTCATTTAGGTTGTAAACTATCTTTCCATTAAAGCTTCTGATGTCGAATCTGTCGGAATTCATGGCAATTTCGTATTTTTTAACCCCGCTGGTCTTCAGGAAGGCAGAAAGTCCGAACATTGTGTTACCAAACAAAGGAAGGTCATATCCAAAGAAAATATCAGAAATTTTATCCCTAATACTCCAGCGTCCACTGATTTTCATGCTGCCAAAGTGGTTTACAGGTCGTCTCAATGTGATCTGTGTGGAAATCTCAGGTATTTCTTGGGATGGAAGAGTTAACGAAATGGAAAGTTTGCTTTCTTTCTGCTTCCCCGTAGTCTGATGCCCCAGCAGTTTTGACGACAGTTGACCAGCTAAACTGATGTGACGACCATTCATTACCAAATCGATTTTGCCTCCTGAGCGGTATGCATTAGTTGCTTGGACAGATATAGTAGTGTCAAATTTTTGATGCAACACTGGCATATCCAATGATACCTCGTAGTTTGACCCATCATTGTCATTAGAAGTCTTTACTCGAATTGTAGACTTTGTACTGCCGAAGATAAGATGTCCTTCTGCAATTGTTTGTACAGAACTAGATTTAAGAAATCCTTGAACAGCTAAATCTTCTGTCCAAGGGCTTGAAACAAATACCTGAAATTTGACAAAGAAATATATTGAAATGTAAAATCTGGGAATGTGCTTAAAAATAAATTGCAAAAAATCACTATTGTAAAAATTCAAATGAAATAGAAATTACATCAAATTTGTCAGGGTTTAATTCCGCTTGAAATTTCACACGACCATCGTCGTTGAATTGCAAAATTGCGGTGATCATTGACTTCAGACCCTTAGATAAGTGAACTTTGAGGACTTTACTTGGTCCAGCTGATACATTCAAATAATAATCATTATTTAAAAACTGATGTGCCTCTTGCAAAGCCATTTGCTCGGAGCCATCAATTACAATAGTTAGTTCAGTGGTTCCTGATCTAAACCATACATTATTTTCTTGGGGGGCTGCATTTACACGGAGTAGTATTTCATGACGAAGCCAAGATCCTTTCAGTTCCAAATTTCCTTGTTCTGTAAGTTCAAGTTGTATGGATCCCATTTGCTTGTTTTCATTCATGTTAGTCACCTCTACTCTTCCAATTCCAAACTGTTTGCCAGGGGTGAAATTAGAGTTGCCTGTAATTACATAGTTGTTTCTACCTATTTTGGCATTTATTTCAGCCCTCTTATCTTCAGAGTCTAGTACCCAACGTCCTTCCACCACACTTTCCTCGAATCCTTCAAGAGGTGTTACTAAGCTGAGTTGGAAGCTGTCCCTTGATGCGGATAAGGTGGATTTGTATTCATCGTCTGAAAGAGTAAATGACATGCTGCTGCTGATGCCTTGTCGAATACTTCCTCTCCAAATGGCTTGCAATTCGGCTGATGGAATAGTTGTGGGGGCTCCACTGTCAAATTTCAATTTCAAATAAAAATCTGATGTTGGTCTAAGTGCTCCTAAAATTTTCCAGTTTCCTACTTGAGATGATTCCATTACAATAAAGACTTCTGAAATTCCATCTGAATGTACTTGGTATGATCCTTTAACATTTCCATTTATAGCCATTCGTGCAATAGGAACGTTGCTGTAAAGACTAATATTTAGTTCAGCTTGTTCAGTTTCTGTTGGAACATGGATCTCAGATTTCAAATCTACAATGTAGTCCGCCTGCTTGAAAGAGAGTTCCAATGTTCGTTTATCCGTCATGAAGTCATACGAAGCTAGAGTTTGAAAGGGTTTGCAAATAACTGGGGCATTCAAATTGAATTTTAGATTACTTTTCAGACTACTAATTTTAAGGGATCCATCAAAAGTTATTAGATGTTCATTGTTGTGATTTGCTGTAAATTTCATTCCACTTTCCGAACCAATAGACAGTTCTCCCGATGCGTTAAGGTTACGTAAAGATTGGAATGGCGTCTCTATTTTCAAGTCAGCTTCGTACTTTGTATCAGATTCTTTGACCATAATATTTGCAGATGCAGTGCTAGTACCTCGTTCAAGTTCGAAATTGAACTGTGCGTTAAACTTTCTTCGGCCATCTCTATCTAAATTCAGAGAGTACTGGAAAGTTCCACCCTTTTCTTCTGTTTCCTCGTCAGATCTCATCCAAGCTTCAGCTTTTACTAACTTCCAGCTCTCTGCTTTCCATAACGTTCTCAGAGACTTAGTACCAATAACTGAATTTGTAACAGAGGCCCAGGCGTTTCCTTCTCGAAGATTACCTTCAGCCTTCCATGCAAGTCTAGAATTGATTTCAGGTAGTAGTGCTGTTCTGATGTGAACCATACCAGACTCAAAGCCTTTAACACTGACTTCAAAGTTAGTTTTGTACTCTGCGTCTCCTGCACCAAGAGTCAATTGGAAATTACGTTGCTCCATTGCCCAATGAATTGAAGAATGAATATTAACAGGGTATTGGAAGATTGACGATTGTAATGAAGTCTGGAGTCCAGCATCTTTGAGGGATGCTTCGAGTTCAATTACTTTTGCAGAGTTTTGCCCCAAGCTGCAAATTATTTCTTTTATGTGTTCATTCCATGTGTGTTTCATGCCAATTGTAATCTCCTGATATTCTGTAATAGGGGTATTTATCTGTGCAAGCCATTCCCCATTGTACTGTTCATAGTCTCCGTCAACTTTGGCCAGCCACCTTGAATCTTCATTCTGGAAAGTAATATCTGAAGACATTCTTTCGGGTGTAATATCAAAATTGCAGTCAATGAAGATGTTTTGGAGTCCAACTATTGGAGATGTCATAGTAAAGTTCATTTTTCCTCCAGTCATTCCTTTAAATTTCCAACTGCTTTGGACTTCGGTTTGCATGTCTTTCCCCTTCCAAATAGCGCGGAGAGATGTTGTATCAGTTTGGTCGATTGATAAGTAAACCTTCTTAAGGAATGGCAAACTTGTATGAAACCTCAAGGTTTTTGTGTTTTCAGAAATGTCTACTGACGCATTTGCTTCATATTTGACTTTGTCTGTTTCGACAAAAGCTTTGAATGAACTCGTCTTTTTGGGATCCACTAAAAGAGTTGCATTAGCTTTTGACTCAGTTTGATCCGAATCGAAGGATATCCTTGAATTTATATTGATTGTTAGGGGTTCTTTGCTTCGGAATAGCAAATTAAGTTGACCATTCATTTCGTTCTGATTTCTGCCAAACGTCAAAGTTGCTTTATGCTCGGAATTCATTCGATCATAATTCACGGAAATCGTACACATTTCAAGCCCTTCAAATGGAGTTTCGATTTTAAAATCGATGTTTGTTGAAGCTGGGCTACCAAAGTCTGTGATGTTTCCAACTGTGTTTTTATTCATACTAATTGCAATTATTTTTCCATCCCCACGCTCCCCTTTCAATTGGATATTCGTTAGTGGAGAATCGTATGCAAATGTCAAAAGAACATTATTCCATGGCTCAACCGGCGTCCGTAATTTAAGAGTCCACTCCAGGTCGTTCCTAATAGTTTCAATGTAGATTTCCTTGGTTCCACTTTTTAGAGTCCATTGCAAACTACTCACGTAGTGTTTTTCAGCTAATTGTTCATGAGTTCCCATTACTTTGATATCTTCATAGCCCCGGAAGGGAGTCTTCGCTTCAACCTTGATTGACTTGCCCGTGACCTCTACTGTTCCTCCCAACTTCCATTTTAGATTAGGACCCACTAGATTTAACTCACCCTCATACTGCTTTGAAAAATCAAAGCGTAAATCAGCTTGATATGTTTGAAGACTTTTGAAAATTAATTGTGCCACAGCCTTTTTGCTTCCAATTTTAAAATTAGTAGAAGTTCGGAGTTCATATTGTTGATCATCGATAGAGGATTTTAAGTGAATAAGCTTCTGACTTCTGTTAAGCTCCCAGTTCCCTTGAAGTTCAACATTTTTCCATCTATTCATAGGAGTGACTATTTTTAAGTCAATGTTGGATGGTGAATATCGTAATCGTGCTGAAAATGTTTCCAATTTTCCAGATGAGAATCCTTCTGGTATGTTGGTCAAATTTACGGTATCGACAATTAATTTACGAAGCTCTGAAAATCCGACAACGGAGACTTCGGTTGACAGGGAAGTTGTTGCGTTTCGTTTGAATGCTTTCATCTCAAACGCAGAATCCAACTTATCCTTTTCTCTTTGTAATCCGAATTTGATTGATTTTGAGGTTGAGCTTTGAACATCCAGGTGACCATACATTTTTACTTCGGTCCATCTGACAAACGGAGTCGTTAGTTCGAAGATAAATTGCTTAGGGTCCGCTCCAAAAATGACCAATATATTCGAAGGGGTCTTTTCACTGTTTTTGTATAGGATGTTGATTGTGTGCATGCCCCATGCAAATTCTGTATCCAAAGTTGAGTAATATGCTTGAAGTTCACCAAGGTTTCGTCCGTTATGAGTCAGAACAGAGTGCAATTCGTTTAAATTTTTCAGTTTTATTTCAAAGCTTCCAACAAATTCTCCACTTGAAGTCAGTTCAAGTCGTTTCTCTTCATCTGAGAAGGCCCCATCCGCACTGAAATGGTATCGACTATCTGTACTTTCATACTTCACATTGGCATTGATACCATTCCCATTAATGATGTAATTAGCTTCGATAAGGACATTTTCTATTGCCACGAATGTTGAACTTTTGGCTGTGATCTTGACCTTGCCCTCCCCTAGATTTGCCTAAACAGTAGAAAAAAAGGTTTAAAGATTTAGCATACTACAGAAATTATAAAAGTTTTGTGAATTATGACGTAAAATTTGTTTCGTATCTTTTTATATAAATTTAAATTCATGAAAAAATAATTTTGAATAATATATATAATATATATTCTAAGTGCATATTGTAAGGGAGAATACTTACTTGGGCTTTTGTACTTATGTGAAAAATTAAGTCTTGATCTTTCTTCAAGAAACCGTCAGCCATCCGTCGTTCCATATCGATTGAGACTTGACCATCCAAAGTTGGAAGGTAAGGTGAGAGGATGAATAGGGTGCCAGTGTATGTCTCCCCAGACTTTACTCCTCCAACATCCCCTTCAAACATTTTAGAATTGTCATACTTAAGCAATCCAGTCAAACGGACTTCCTCTTCAGATAATGTGTACCCTGCATCCATCTCTATTCCTTTAAATTGAGAAGATGTCAACTGAAGATGTAGGTCATTTCCATTCGGTTGTCTTTGAATATCCCCTTCAATGTGTATATCTTTGTCGTCCCACATCACTGATCCAATTATATTCTCCAAATTTTTAATGTTTAGTTTTAGGGAGAAATTTCTTGCTGGTAATATATCGGCACTGTCCAAATAACTGCCTTCGAGAGGGGTTATCCGTAGATTATTTTCATTTTCAATATTGTTAATGTCAAGCATGTTGTGAGTAGACTCCAATGTAAATGAAGGAATAGACTGCACGAATGATTTCAGAGTTGCATGGGAAGTCCACACAGTGTATCCTAGCCAATTTAGGACTCCATAAAAGCTTAAAAGTTTTTGATTTTTGTCTATGACATCGAAACTTAATTTAATCACGCCGTTTGCAATATCATAGGTAACTATTGCCTTTTTCTCGGATTCGGATGGTAAATTTCCCCATACTGACAGTTCACGTTTTCCAGGGTTTTCTCCAAGGCTCCATTCAAGACCAAGTTTAGATGTACTGTCGTCCAGATCCACTTTAACTTCAGCTCTATGAACATTATCTTGTTGCTTACTCAAGACTTTAATTCTGTAATTGTGCTGATTAAATTTTAATATGGCTTCGATGTCTGCGTTGGTAACGCTTGTTAATCCTCCCAGCAGAGTTATTTCCATTTCTTTATTCCTCCAGACGACTGTTGCATAGTGATCAAAAGCCAGAAGGTTGCCTTGTATTCCCACGCCCAACTTTGATGGTATTACGTTCGAATCTCCGGTATTGATGATGTCAATCTTATACGTGGAGCTGAGTTTATCAAGCGTGAGAGTACCTACCATTGTCTTCCATGTACTCCATGGGGAAGCAATAGAAAATTTGTAAAGCATTGGATTAAACCTTTTTTCTAATTCTAAATGGATGACCCTTCGGAATGAACTTGGGAAAGCCCATGCGAGTTGCAATGTGGTTATCTGACGGTCTAATATTTGATGGTTCCACTCAAGCAAGACCTGTGAAAAGATTATACAATTTCTTAATGCATCAATTTTAAAGAAACGTTTAAACGTATATCTTAAACTCATAAATTACCTCTGGCAAAAACTCGCATCCTTTGAAGTTAACCTTGAGAACAGTGGCGTCAGGCAAAGTTACGTACTCAGCTAAGATAAGCCCTTCCGTAGATCCCTTCTTAGCATGTAGTTTAGCAATACTTTTGCTTTCTTCTCTAACTAAAACTGCGCTTGATTCCAGTCTTGGATACCCGGTGATGTCGGCCATTGCATTGAAAGATGTTTCTGATAGACTTCTTGTGGCATTTAGATTAATTAAAACGGATTTTTCTTCCAGATTTCCCTCCAACCTGCTTTCCAATTTACCAGACTCAAGCATGTGTTCCCAAGATGCTGACACGTTTCGAAAACCATTAAGTGGAGTAATGACAAAGAAGGACAAAGATGATTTGGAATTAGTCATAATGGGAACTATGACATGGATTAGAATTCGTTGTTCAGGGGACCAGTTTGCCTCTGCTTTTAGTGCTCCATTTCCATACTCTCCGGCAAAGCTCATCTTTTCCCCGAAATAATTCACGTTCAATCCAACACTTCCAGAATCAAGTGACCCTTTTAGTTCAAGTCGATCTTGAGGGCTGTTATCCTTGTCTGGTATTAGAGAAAAGGTCGCCAAGACAGCTTCAGGGAATGCACCAGTTATCTACATAAAAATATATAAGCATTCAAGGTTTTTGTCCAGGAAAGTTTCTCTGAGGATTTTATCATTATTAATTAATTTTACCTTTGCATCAATGAATATATGGTTTTCAAGATACAAATCAATGGTCAAGTGTCGTGTTCCTGATTTTATATT
The DNA here is from genome assembly GCA_034698605.1 of Isotoma decorata. Taxonomy (NCBI): domain Eukaryota; kingdom Metazoa; phylum Arthropoda; class Collembola; order Entomobryomorpha; family Isotomidae; genus Isotoma; species Isotoma decorata. The sequence goes on from JAQGBU010000208.1 coordinate 32,484, forward strand.
ACCAAAGGTTATTTCGCCATTATACTTTTTCTCATTAAAGGTAACTTTTGCTTCAATTTTGTGAGTGCTTCGTGTATGGCTGTAGTCAATACTTGTGCTGATTCTACTACTATAAGGTTTTTTTCCTTCAAACTGTATCTGACATCCAGCATGGCTTTGCTTATCTGTTGCTGTAAATGCAATTGTCCCAGAGATTGGTACTGAAGAAAATCCTCGAGCCCTGAAATCCAGCGTGTGATCAAGTCGTAAATTACTGGAATTATTGATGTAAGAAAGTGTGGCTTTCATTTCCTTGTATTTGTTGAGATTAATTAGTAATTCTCCCTCAAAATCTCCCTTTTGTTTCTCATGTAAAGCTGTCCGGAATGAATATTCTGATCCTGGCCAAGCTATTTCCGCTGTGATATTTTTCTTCAAAAAGGGTCTCGAGTCACTGATGTAGTCAAAATTAGCCTTAATTTCATTTGCAGTGCTGGTTCTTCCTATTAGCCGAGTGTTGATGGACTCTTCCATCATTTTATGAGAGAATTCCAACAAGTAGTCAATATCATTTCGAAGGTTAGCCAATGACATTTGAACCCTAAGTTCACTGTGATCCCTTGAGTTTTGCCTGCTGAAGAGGGTATGACCTTCCCATACAGATTTTCCCATGCTGAACTTGGCTGTGTTTTCACAAAAACCGATACTTGTTAGTGTCTCCCATGCTAATTCTACACTGTGATCTGGGAAGTTGGACATGGTAAACCCAGCTGCAGCATTAAATTTCGACAGGGCTCCTTTTGTCGATTTTTGTAGTTTGGCACTGATGTCAACCGTTCTAATTGCTCCATGCTTCCAAGAATATTCCAAAATAGATTTGGTGCTCAAGTGCATATGCCTACTTCTGATATGAGATCGAATATTTCCTGTCAAAAAGTACGATTCCACTCCCAATGTTGCTTCATGTGTGTCTCCATTGGCTATAAAATTCCCTGCAAGCAAAAATCAAAATCTTATTTATGCTTTCAAAAGCCCTTTTTTATCTTATACCAAACCTTATTTAATTAACCTAATCGGAAAGTAGCTTACCATGAATCCTTATAGGGTTTTGGGTAAGATGTTTCAGCACAAGATCAACAACAGCCTTTTTCTGATCTGTACTACTATTTGGTATTTCGATGAACCCTTTTAACTCTGCGATGGGCTTTTTGAAAAAATGTAAAGTGAAAGTAGGTTCAATTTTAGTTCCAACATGGTGCATGCTTGAATTTAATTGAATTAACTTTTCTCCATCATCTATGACGACCAGGTCAAAACTCTTTTGGAATTGTGAATAAGTACCCACTGCTTTCATTGCTTTACTAGGAGTTTCAACACTAGTATGAAACCTTCCAATTGACGTCTCTTTGTTAAATTTTATAGCTGTTCGACGATTAATAGTTGAGCCAGGGGTGTCGAACACAATGCTCATTTTGGTTGCTGCAGGATTGTTATCAAATTTAAAGTCAACACTGTATCCCTTGAAATCGTCAGTTTTCTCTAAGTATACTACTGCAAATGCAGGAAAGCTTGGTGTCAGTGTAAATTCATCTGGAATGGCCATCTCTCCACATAGTTTCAACCCAAATAAATCAGCGTAGCTTTCGCTGACACACATCTTTTTTTCGTACTTGGGAAGAGGATATGGTGACTCTAAAGATGTTACATCTCCGGATGCTCGAAGTAACAGAACTTTGGAACTTACTTCAATGATATCTTGTCGGTCTTGAGGCAAATTCACAGCAGCTTTGATGACTTTGTACCCATCAATAACTAGATGTGTTTCTACAGCAGTTGCCGAGCGTAAAATGTTTCGAACAGATAGACCACTTCGAACAAATCTGTTTCTAGCTCCTAGACGAATTGATAGGGAAGCGTCTACATCGAGTACAGTGTTTGGCTTGAGAAATCCTTGAATTTCAAGTTCTTTCTTTTCAAGGAACTTCCCAACGTTGAATTTTCCTTCTGCTGAGAGTCCCACTGTAGCTGCAGTCTTGAAGCCTAAAGTTAAGGGAATTCCTGCAGATGTTGGGACCGAGTAGCTAACGTCCATCAAGATTGTTGACTTTGTAAACTCTGTCTTCTTTCCAGTACTTAGGTTGTCTAAGATACTTTTGATGTTGAACCAATTCTTTCCATTTTCGTCGACAACATTTGGAATGCTGGAATCTGTATTTACTTCAAAATCCTTGTAGACTACCTCGTGCCCAAATACCCTTGTGTAAAATGAGCCTCCTGGAGTTTTTTCAAGTCTGGTTGATGCTTGTTCGTAAACGGAGGACAATCTATCGATGTCATTTTCTCCAACGTCCCTCTTCTTCCTTGTGCTTTTCAAAAACTCGGTCATACTTTCATCAGGGAAATATCCATTTGGTCCGAAAATAGGTTCCAATAGTCGTTCCGTTGCATGAAATCTGCCTCCAAACTCCAAAAGGTTTACCGATTCCCCAAACATCTGAACTGTCAAATTCATCATACCAGATTTTGGGAGAAAGGATTCTTCAGTAAAAATAATATTTGCGTCGATTCCGGCTCCTGCGTTAAGTTCATCCCAAAAAACAGAGCTTTCATAATTTCGAGAAAATTTTCGTGCATCCGTCTTAAATTTGTTTTTCAAATGTTCATTCAAAACTAGGCTTCTGATCATTTGCTTTTCTGGTCGATTTGTCTCCTGAAGATTGGTTAAATGCGTCCACACGAACGAACCGACTAAACAAACATAAAATTTTAATTACTTTTTATTTAATTCTAAATTAATCAATCTCTTGAATTAGTATATATTACATTATGTATATTATGTATTATATATTATATTGTTATACATAGCATTATATAACAATATATGGTATATAATATGCATATATAACATCGGAAAAATGATTTTACCTTGATTGACTGCTTCTGTATTCAGGACTGTTTTCACCGTCTCAACTGTTCCTCGATCCATACAATTCATTGCTATGAGATATGCCTTAATTCTGACTTCTATATTTTCATCTGCAGCAGCATAAATTGCCAGCAAAGGCTCGTTTGAAAAGGACGAGCACGATATGCGGCGATGAGCATCAATAGCAGCTAGTCGAACTTCCAACGGATTCGATTTCTGCATTAAACATTTTTGAAGGAGAGGAATGTCCGATGTACGTCCTACACTTGGATAAATGCCCGTGTTTCCGATTGATTTCAATGCCAGAATCGCCCTTCGAGTTTGCTGTATCTCGTCAAAAACTTCACATTTATCTCCAAGGGGCTCCGTTATTTTAGTGATAGCCTGTTGAATCTCCTCATATTTGGTACAATCTGAAACCTCTCTACAGTAGGAATTGATCACTGAGGAAATACTCAGAAGAATCTGACTTGTAGCAGGTTTCTTTTCAAGAAGAGGCTGGAAGAATGAAAAAATTGGAACATATGAAAAAGGTGTTACTCTTAGCGTTTTATTACTTTAAGAAGATTCAAGTTAAATTACCAAAAGGGCTGAGATCATAGGCAACGTAGGAGATTTAATGAAAGCAACACTGCTTAGCCACGCATTCAGTTTGTCATTGTTCAGGTCTCCTTGTAGGAAAAAATCTCTCATGACAGCTATAGATGCTGCAGAATTTGCCAATGGTATTGCATCCAAAACTAATTTCTTTGCAGTAATTTCTGTCGTCCTTGTTATCAAAGAGCGGACCCCTTCTTCGCTAAGTTGGCGAATTGACTCAACAAATTCTATGAAAAGTGCTGGAGCTTCCGCTCTTACAATTGGAGTGGTAGCTTTCTCTAGCTTTTCTAGCAGATTAATGGAAGCTGATATATCATTCCGGGTTTCATCGATCAGACCATCGATTTCGAATATTAAGGATTTCTTTATCATTTCACTTGATTCTGAAAGTACAGAATAGTTAGGGCATTACCATCATTAGAATAACTATTTAATGTTTTACAAACTTTATATTTTTATTATAATCTAAATGATGTCCAACCTTTCCTTGAAGCTGGTGTGGAATACTCGTTCGAGTATTTTAAACTCTGAGAGATGAAATTTTTAGCACCACTGTGTCTTTGTTCAAATGGTTTAAATATTTGTTCTTCTTGACATTGGACTGCTTCAAACTTGTTGTTACGAATTACTTGGCTACATTCAACACCTCCAGAAAGGAATCCCATGTCATTACTTCCATGATTAAATGGATTCGACTGGATTGTTGTGATATAATTTTGCCTATTATTGCAATTTGCGAAATTCTTAACCTTGGTGACAATGGTTGCACCTCCCCAAGATACTTCTGAAGAAGGTTGATATCGCACTAGGCATTTTCCATTTACATCAACCTAAAAATAGAGTATATGATCAAGGAAAATTCATTTAGTTGTCTAGAACCTGCATCCAGGGGTTTATCGTCAAGAAAATTGCACAAATGCACACAACATTAATTGAGTGAATGTTCTAACGTTTATAAATGAAATACTTCCTTAGACTACGAGATAGTTTGTAATATTTACTAAAATTTTTTAAAGCATTTTCAATCACAAATACTTCTGGTGGAAGTGGAAATCTTTCATTAAAATCTGTGTTTGGATGATAGGACAGAAACTGTTAATTCAAAGCTATCGGGAGTAAAAGTAACCATTATGATATGATCCTATGAAATTATGTTATTCATTCATATTTGACATCAAAATCCTTTGGCCTAGATGCATCGTTGCATGAAAATGCTTAATTCATTTTTTATCTCAAGGCTAATATGAATCTAACTTCATTTAAAAATGATCAAAACCATTACTAAAGGTAGGCCTAAAATAAAAGTTTAAAAAAATTTAGCCATACGTACTTCTTGCACATTCAGTGAAGCAACCGTGATATCTTCCATTGTATTTTGAAGCATTGACAAAATTCCCCTTTTAATATTAGTAATCCAAATTGGTTCATTTGGGTTAGAGCACAAATGTTCAATTTTTCCTTCTTGGAAAGCAAAATTAGTGGAGAATTTTTCCAATTCTTGAATGAAATAATCAACGTCTTGAATTTTTTGAATAAGATTTTCATTTTCGTCCTCAGCCTCAGAGATCTGGACGCCTGTAAGCTGTAAATTAATGTAGGTTGAGAGTTAGTTAGTGAACATAGGATTGGGTGCACTAACTCGATACCTCTGACATTGACTTTCGGTTTACCTTAAATTTAAAATCACAAGACGAAACAGCTTCAATCTCAACTTTGCTTGTCAGTGAAAGTCTGGATTCTTGAGATGATTCTGCAAGCGTCAGGGTTTTAATGTCAGTCGAGTAGTCGTAGACGTAGGTGATACCCGTCTCATAATTGAACTTCTTCGTTTCAATAGCTGAATAGTAGACGCATAAATTATTGAATTATTGGAAATGAGCTTGTTAAGATAAACATTGTTAGAGATTCGATGTACCAAGGTTTATCAAAGAACTATATATTACCTTTGCAATAAGTTGCACATGTGGCTGTATTTCGGTAACTAGTTGGTCCTAAAATTCATTTTGATAATCAACATTTTTTTAGAAATTCAGGACATTCTATAACGAATGAAATACTTTTTTTTTTATCATACTACCATCTAGCAGTTGCAGTTTAAATCAGATGGTAATTTAAAAAATATATAATTAAGGCCATTTCAATTGCACGAAAAATACCCAAGAAAGTGAAATTGATACTCTCAAATTATTTTTAATCGATAAATATGATTGTAAGTGTAGAAAATACACATATCGCAAAATCTAATAAACATTTCATTTATATCCACCCCCATCGACAAATACAGGTTTGGTATCAGAAATGGTTAAAAACAAGATAGATTTCTGGAATTAAAAGAAAAATCCTTATCGACTCTTGGTTTCAGTATGATTTAGCGAAAATAAACAAGTGGTAAATAGTTTATGATGCAAGCTCAAATAGGTGATTAACACAAGCTGAAATGGAAGAAGCTTGGGTGTCTTCATTTTGCAGCTTTTTATCTTTTTGCTGTCATCGTCGCTACTTTAGCCGTGCAATGACTGTAAATGTGCCATAGGTGAATGAAAGGTCAATGGGGTTTGGGTTAGGCGTCTGTTAATTCCTTGTTGAAAGAAACTGGTTGTAATTTTCTGTTCAGATAAGAGATTTACTAGACGCCTTTCTCTGATCTATGACACGGAAACTTTCTCCTCCAACAGTTTTTATATCACCCTAACCCGAGTTTAAACATTGACCACTAATTATTATTATTTTCTGCGTTGCTGCAGTTCAATCTTAGGTAAATCAAAGCTCTCTGTCTGTTCTTAAGTAAATAGGGGAATTAATTGTTGCCATAAAGTTAAGATTCATAAACATGACGCCAGTTAAGCTGATAACTGACTACTCTTAACCCATTCATTACAAGTTCAGATTTATACTCCCATGATTAAAGAATTTTACTGAGATAATGGGCAAGGGAGCTGGGAAGATTAAGAATTGTTGATGTGAAGAGCGGAAATGTTTACTGTTTGTCTTTTAATGACTTAAGACAAGCTATAAAGGGCTTGGTTATCTTGTGTAAATGTAGAAAAGAAAGAAAATTAAAGAAACTTGACTTTGAGTTAATAATGTAAATAAGGATGGTAAACAGAGTCATTATTTGAAGGTGACACCTTCATGGCTTTCTTGGGCACCCTCTTCTACGACGCACAATTACAAAACGAAGACAACAAAATGGCTTAAGAATACTAAATGGAAAGTATTCGATGATTCGATACATTCAACCCATAATAAGATAATAAGAATATTAACACTGTTTTTTTAATGTAGCAGCAAGCCATGCTGTAGTTTCATGGCCTTTCATTAGCTCCCTTAAAGTACGATCAAGTACTTTAAGGTGATCGGCGAAGACGTAAGATCAAGGCGAATGAGTTCATTAATTTTTCTTAATCATAGAAATTGCCCATATTTATTCTTATTTAATTATTACAAAAGAGGTTCCCTCCAGTTGGGACATCAAACTCGAAGGAAAAAAGCTTCGTGTATTTCCTTCAGCTACAAGAAATTTATTATATGGGCTGGAGAATCTAATTGTTTGCTCTAAATTTGTGAAAGCATTTGCCATGGACAGAGTTAAGGTAGTCAAGGGCCCTTTAAACAAATTACAATAAGATTAGGCGTTTCATCGCTAATTTATCTCATATTTTTTTTAAATCATGACAAATAACAAGCTCCAAAATGCGGAGAAGCACTTTCATTCATGTTGATTAAAATTTTAATAAAAAAAATCAGGATAACTTTTTAAATGTCAACAAAATGAATGATTTGAGAAAGGGCAGACAACTTTTCACAATGTAAAAGTCTTAACTTTCCATAGAATTCATACACGCTAAATGATTTTGGTGCACTATAAGGCAATGCATTCCGTTCTGAATTCATTCCTAAATTAAAGGTCCATGCTCCGTATACAAGTATGATGAGTTTCTTGCAAAATTTTAAATTAAACTAAGCACTCCCATTTGTGCTACTCGTCCCATTATTACTAGGACGTAAAATTATAAAGTTTCCAAATTTTAATTTCTATACGTAGTCCATATGCGTTGCCTTTTTTCCCTCTAACCATTGAATTGCAAAATAATACGATTTTGTTACCTTACATGTCGAATCCAATTATAAATTTCCATTATCAAGCAAATAAGTTACTATATAAACCATCACTAATTAGTAATTTCTAAGAATCACACAAAGTAGCCCCTTCAGTTAAACCGCATTAAAAAGTAATGCTTTCATTGAAAACTTGAAACTACTTATCAACCTTGTTATGTTTAAAATTTCAAAGCTGCTAGCTGGTCTACAAACACTTATTATTGAAATTAAAATTGCAGCTTATAATAAAACAAAAATTACCTGCAAGGGCACACGCTGAAAGTAAAATCACTAAGATCCCTTTGATTGAAAAATTCTCAAAGTAATCGCTCGCTAATGCGAGGCGAGCCATTTTTGTGAACGTTTTATAGACTGGTATGTTTAAGTGAATGAAGAGGCTGAAACTTGATGGGGTGAATTTATAGCATTTATCATTCGACGACGTTCAAGTCTTAGGAAATTGATGGACTTTGAGCTGATTGTGGACAGATAAGTTGGATGAAGTTAAGAGCAGTTTCTTCTTGAAAAAATATGAACTCTTCTTACAGCAAGATCAAAAGTCTTCAACTCATTTTTTAATCAATTTAAGACATATTTTTCAGAGTGTGATTATTTATTTTATATAGTACATGTCAAGCATTATGAGACGCAGTTATCCAGTAGAAGTTCATTTTTTTGACTCTGTGTACTTACAATCCACATTGAATGAATTTAAACAACAACTAGAATGATGGTTTGTGAAGACAAGCTGGGTGTATTGATAGGTGTACTTTAGATAATTCTCTGGAAATAACTTTATACGTATAGTTTATGTGAAGTCTCGATATAACTTATCAAACCCAAGCGTCTTAATGTGTTTGACATTTTATATTGTCAACTAGATTTCGTCCTTGTTTTAAGGGATGCATATTAAATGATGATTTTCCAGAGAAGGAAAGTATTAGCAGTTACATTAGTTTGGGGATAATAACGAATTCGTCAAGATTTTTGAATGTTTATTTTAATGAACATATAATTTAACATCTTATTTAGCTTTGCAAAACCAGAAGAAACATAGGAAAGGGAATAATGCATCGAGCAACATACTTACGAGGGAACTTCCCCAACTGTCAAATGCCGATTAAGACGAGCAATACATCATTCGAAAGGGCTCTTTTAGTAGATCAATTTTGGTTATACATTATGTTGCCCAAATTGAGATTTGGCCGAGATATCCGCTGTCAAATGGGTATAGTTTACTATGATGGGCTATAGCAACAACAAATCTTATATTGCAGTTTTCATTACAGAAAATTACTGACTTAATGTTTTGATATTTCACATCCGAATGAAGCAATCATTAATATTCAAAGGTTTTGTTGCACGAATTTTCCATTTATTACTCGTTTACTGAAAGCCAACTATTAACAATTATTACAGCTGTCGGATAATTTGCGAAACCCGTACACTAAACATGGTATGATATAATATCATTATTTGGATTGATATTTGAATTTTTATGTTGAATTCACAAAATCACCACTAACATTTTTCAATTACAGAAAAGAGAAATAATGCATGACCTTATTAATTCGCAAAAATGTTAGACTTTAACGCATTTAAAGCTAATAATCATTCGCTTTCCAATTTTAAGAGTAAGAATAAAATCGTATCCCTTCAAATTACAAAGTTTGTGTAAAATTTTGAAATAGAGAGTCCTGATGTTATAAGAAAAACTGCTGATGAAGATTTTATTGATAGGATTTACCTCATGGTTGAAGATTATATTTTTAATAATGACTATAGTGGATGTAGCTATTTATAAAATCAACATAAATGAATGATATAAGCAGTGATAAATTAGATTCAGGCGTACGTAGTCTTATATAAATCCGGTTTTTACGATGGGGATAATGGTGTTGGAAAATTATTTATTGTTTTGCAAGAAACAAAAGGTGTTTGGTCCTGTAGTTTCGAAGCAGATAAATGAGCTAGAGAAAAAGTGTAAAAATTTAGAAATTACATGTTTAAAGTCATGTATAGTACAGAAATCTGATAAAAATTGGGAGGATTCTTATTTAATTCAACGAAATCATAGCAGAATGTTTTGTGTTTTAATGGTTTCTTATAAATTCTCATTTTCATGATGACCGTGTAATGTCCCAAAATCTTGAATAAATATTTTTTTGATGTAATGAGGTTGAGCTCTGAAGCGTATTTTAGCTAAGAAAGCAATTTTTAGTTGGAAGTTAAATTCGCTTAGAAAACTTGCAGTTGTTGCTAACAAACTTCATAGCAACTGACCCACTCTACCCCAGATATCTCGGCCCAATCTCAATTTGGGCAACATAATGTATAACCAAAATTGATCTACTAAAAGAGCCCTTTCGAATGATGTATTGCTCGTCTTAATCGGCATTTGACAGTTGGGGGAGTTTCCGTGTTAGTAAATAAACATTGAAACATTAAAAGTATTTAAGTGCCAGGTCATAGAAGGACAAGACTCTCTCGTGGTGGGCCTGCACTCAGTTACACCATTGTTGTCCAGCTGTAAAATAAAATGTTCATTTTGATTTACTTCAATGCGCTGGTTAGATTTATTAATGTTCAATTTCAAAATATTCAAAAATATTTATTGCACACACGCAAACACAAGCATCAAGATTTTTTAGGGAAAATAAGGAAAATCTTCTCATTTAAAAAGTTTTCTTTTCGTCTGCAGCTGCACTTAATGTTATAACTATTTTCATTAGCTTATTGAATGTTTGATTTAGAAATAAATGCAAGAATCTGGTGAATAACAGCGCGGAAAAGAGCCGATAAGAATATACAAGCATAAATTTACTACATTTTCAGTGATGCATGCAGAGTCAGATTATAAAAGTCTCGCTATGATAAGAAACTCGCAATCAGAGAAAAAGTTCATTCGTTAACTGATAACCTGCTTAAGTTCTTTTAGTGCATACAAACTATAAATCCAGTCAGTCTGAGATCTGCTTCTTAAAATCAAGAAAGAAAATTAGCTCAGCTTATCCTTGTCCTACGACTCCATGGTTGACGATGAGACGCTTTCGATTTGAGAGTAATTCGTGTCTAAGCTGTGAGACTGACTAAATGATAACAATCAACCCATGCAAAAAATTATGAATCTGAATCAACGTTTCTGCTGTGTGAAAGTAAAAAGAGTAAACCCAATAGTACTAAAAACTACGTATTACAAATCAAAGACCCTTAGAAAACTTATAGATATTCCCTTAGTAATTTCTTGTACATGGCTTTGCCTTACACTTCTTTGGAAGACCCCTTTCACTTGAAAACTGAAAAAAAAACTTTCACCAAAACTAATGAAATGAACTATTATTAGTGGTTAAAGGTTAAATTAATAACAGTTTTTTGAAGTCAGATTTCCCATTTAAACTCCCCATCCCTTTATAATAATCAATTAACTTTGGCTTACATTATTACTTCTCTTCTGGGAATTTTTTAAACCCGTATAAATGTTTGTAAATATTATGCAGAATGGAACCTTTTACTCATACATTGTTGAAAGTTGTTGCAAAAATAAGTAGGTAAGTTTGGACGAAATATACATTCAAAGGTTAAAGGTCATCCTTGAATGGAAATCCGTATGGAAGACTCCTTTCTGTAATATAAATGTCTGAACAAAAAAGGAATTATTAATATAGCTCCAATTCATCGCAGCAAGGTTGACGTCATACTATATTCTGCATAGTAATAAGTAAGGTGTAAAATTCTTGTTATGGTAGCTAGAAATGAACAAAATCATTTTCATTGTGATTATCTGCTTGTAAGACGAATTCTTCCATATGACTTTCTGCTTTTATTGAATTGCACATCAGAAGATAGTACAATATATGCGTACGTAACTAAATTTAATGCTCGCCAAATAGCTTCTGAGCTATGTAATTTCTAAAAGTGACTATTTTATGGTCATAACATCATAATACTTTAAAGACATCGATGCTAGATGATGAATTTTCTCGTATCATACTTTTAAGGTCTAGCGTTTGTGTTCAATTACAGGTAGAAACTGTGATTAGTGCACTTCTTTGGCGTATACCTCCGCAACAATGAGCTCTTTAAGGAATTTAAAAAGTTTAAGGGATATATATGGCTTAATATTTCAGACTTTTATGCATTGCATGTATATTATGTATTGTGTTCTAATTCTATAGTGGCAAGTATCGTAAATGTAAAACCTGATTTTGAACCCCCTCCGGATAATGGTTGCATACCCTCATTATTATTAGGAGTTTGGTTTGAGCTGTGAGTGAAGCTAGTCGCAACTTTTTGGAGCTCTCTCCCTCGAAAGTTTTTTTTCTTCTTTGGCTTGACTCGTGTATTAACACTGTCTTATGAACTAAAAGTATTCAATTAGCCTCATTTTTGAATCGTTAAATGAGCAGTGCTTATCAAATTCATGTCAACAAAAAGGAATATTAACGAGGTGGATCCAGATGAGAATAAGATTTCTCCAGAACAGAAAAAGGCAGATAGGAAAGAGAGGAAAAGATTGAATAAGCTCCAACAGAAAAACTTGAGTCAGACAGAAGACAATAATATGGCTTTAACAAAAGACGATCTTCAACTCCTCCGCACCCAAATATCAGGAGACTTTGACGATAAACTGAAACTATTCCAAGTTCAAACTAACCAAATTAGTGCGTCTTTAGAGATACTTGAGCGTAAATCTCGAGAAAAAAATGTTATTGTTTACGGTGTAAAAGAGGATGAAAAAGAAAACCTAGATTCAATTACTAAAGTTGCAGATGAACTATGGAAAAAACTTGAAATCAAAGACATTATGATTGACAATATTTATCGATTGGGTAAACCGAAGCCAGCAGTTAATCGGCCTATTCTTATCAAAATGGTTCGATATCTGGATAAGCGTAAAGTCATGCAGAATCGTATGAAAACAGCAGAGGAAAAGGTATTTTTTAATGATGACCTTACCAAAAACGAACAGTTTAACCAGAAGTTACTCCGAGCAAAACTGCAAGAATTAAAGGAAGCAGATAGTGACATGAGTGGAACGGTTCGAAATAATTCGTTATGGATTAAGAAACATGAGAAAATAATATGTAAGTACACGGTCGAGAAAGGAGTGTTAAAGCAGTTATGAACCGACCAGCCCTCAAAGTGGAATTCGATTAATTCAAAAATAGTGTTCTGGAACGTTGAAGGAGTCGGGAATTTATTTAAATTAAATCAGCATGACATTAATTTTTTCAATAATGTCGACATTATAAGTCTAGTAGAAACGTGGGTATGCTCTAATATAAAATTGCCAAGTCATTTATCTAAATTTCGAGTTGTTCAGGAACCTGCCTATAAATTAGCATTAAAAGGAAGAGGAATAGGAGGAATCGTAGTTTTATTTGACAATAAAAAATTTGAACTAATTGACCACAAGTGTTGTAAAAATTTCATCATACTAAAATTAAAATTTAAAGGATCAACTCAGAAGTTCCTGTTAATAACTGCCTATGTTCAACCCAAATCAGAAAACGATGATATAGTTGACGAAGTGTTTCGTGAGTGTGAAGAGCTAATGGATGATCCGTTTTTGAAGGTGGTTGTTTGCGGTGACTTCAACGCTAGGATCGGGCGCTTGCAAGAACAACTAGGCAACACAATCAGTTACTCGTGCGTCTCTGAGATAAGAAACAGTAAAGATGACATAGTTAATCGACGGGGAAGGAATTTAATTGAACTATGTGAAAATTTAGACCTATCAGTTATTAATGGCCGTGTTAACAAAGACTTACAAGGAGAGTTTACTCATGTAAATACAAATGGAAAAAGTGTGATTGATGTGGTTATCTGTAATCACCAAGCGTTGGTGTCCGTAAAATCATTAGACGTTAAGAGCATTTCATTATCAAGTCATTTCCCTATATGCGTGGAATTTGGAAATACAGTAGACCGAAGTACTGCTATAAAAAAGTTAAAGTGGAATGATCTAAAAAGAACCCAATTTCAAGAAGCTATGGAGGTTAGACTCACAAACATTAATTCAATGGCAGAGTTCAACAATGCTATTAAGACAGTAGCAAATACGCTGCACATGTCAACAAATACAAGTGGACAGATCTACCACCAACCTTGGTTCGATCGTGAGTGTAAAATAGCTAAAGATAATCTAAAAATAACCCTTAAACAAGCTAAATACAATGGATGGTCACCAGAATGTACAGAGGTTTTTTGCTCCG
>JAQGBU010000209.1:0-46185 GCA_034698605.1 Isotoma decorata
GGTCCAGTGGTTAAATAGTGGGGTCATCAGGAAACGTTATTAGTCTGGACTTAGAAAAAATTTTGGGGGAAGATGAAGAAAAAATTTTGGGGGAAGATGAATAAGAACTTCCCCTTTCCTACGTTATCAACCACTGTACTAAGAGGAGTAGTCGTCATATTCATCCCTCAGTATTTCCTTTTATGTCTTACATTACCCCATGAAAAAGAAAGGTTGAAGAATTTCCGAATCTCAATTTTTTAATTTCAACAAATATCATATTTCGAATTAGGTAAGTTTCGGTCAAACTAATTTTTAACAGCAGAAATTCTTAACAATTATATTTTTACAATTTGTCACATTGTTAAGTTATATCTAAATTTGAGCTCGTCTTCACCCTGCTTTCAGTCGTACTTGAAGGACCCACTTGCATTTCCACTTCATTCACACTGGTCTTGTACATATACAACCCCACAGAAATTAGAGATTAACAAAACAGTCAAACTGTTTTAGTAAGTACTCGTATACTAAAGGCGGCTATTATATTTGTCTTAACTGTGAATTATATTTACTTCTTCCTCAAATTACTTTCAGCTTCAATATAAATTTTTTAGAAAAAAAAACCAGTAAATCATGACTAACCAGCAGTAGCCCACTAAACCACGCATTCCAAATGCTTTCAAATTGGCAAACGAAGACAGTTAAAATCATTCATTTGTTTAAAGTGCTTTTATAATATATCCAACAATGTCAATGATCATTTTTCCTGTCCATTATATAGCATTTTATTCCTTCGAAGACGTATGTTATGGTTATTAGCTTTATTATGTTATGTAATGATAATTACTGGACTTAACATGAGTCAGTAAAAAGAATCAAGAATCCCCAAAGGAGTTGTATTTTTGTTGCCGTCGGCTCGTTTTCAATAATAAGAATTACTTAGGTCTTTTGATAAAATTATATTCATTTGAGGGGATATCGTCAAACTAGATAGGAAAATATTATTTACTAAAGCTTATGTAATATGCTTACTGCTGCAGCGTTCACTAGAACAGGTGAAATCTCTTGTTTGATAGTAACATAATATACAAGTAGGTTAAAAAATCACATTATATTCTAGTTGCTGTCAGTCATTTCCTCTTACATCTATTTTCACAAACCTTAATTATATTTTGCTGTGGAAAACTTTATTATCAATAAATATTAACCATTAAAATCCCATTTGTTTTCCTCTTCTTATAAGAGTAACACAAGAATGAGAAATTGAACTATAATCTCTGTCTTTACTCAACTACAATTACTGAACTCAATCAGCAATATCGTAAATTTACAAGTAAATCAAAAAAACTAATCGAATTTTAAAATTAAATGAAAGAGGCATTTAAATTTTCTTTGTAATCAACAAAGTTGCTGCAACTCATTTCAGTTATCCTTTTTATTAATCGAATCACACACAATCTTCATTAAAATAACCGTGTGTTACATGGTTACTCGGAACACTGAAAAAACTGCTCCGCAATCAGCTTTCATTCATTTAACATCAAATAATATCAATTTTGAAACACAACTAATAAATGCTGAGTTTGCTACATTGAACAAAAACTTTGCAAAAGAATAAAACTGTAGAATTTTGCAGGTTGCTTAATCCTATACAAAAATAGATTTCTAATAAGGAATAAACGTAATGAGCTTACTAGACATGGTTTTTAACATTTAACAAAAACTTCGGCCGGTATTATTCTCATCTGACTAAATTACTGACACAGAGTCGATGTAAAGTGAAAGACAGAGTTATCAAGTTGAAGAGAAACTGACTGGCTCTTTGCTCGAGCTTTATTTTCCTCTGAGGAATACTTTGCTGCAGAAATCGAAATCAGTTTTATAAAAGTTATGAATCCGAATGGGAAAATGTCAGTCTAGCGTAAAACCTCCACCTGTACTGAAATGTTTTGAGTGGAAATGCTGAGTTTCACTTTCCAGCCTGCCTTAATTCTGGGGGTTCAAAATTGTTCACTTGTGAGCAAAAAAAATCGAAGTCATCTAATTTGTTTTTCCCTTAGGACTTATCCTAAAAATTGAAAAGTGAAACATCCGATCCAACAGTTTTGAAAGGCAATTCGCCTTTGTTGTTAATTTGTTTTCTAAAGAAATTGTATTTCTCAACAAATTATTTATACAAAGGTATTCCCACAGGCAATTGAAGATCAAGCAAAAAAAAACTTTGGAAGTTTTTTTTCAGTCGTGAATGCCATGAATAGATTCTAAATTCATTTCAAATACATACCAATAATTAGTTTTGATTATAATAACAGTAATAATACTTCGTCCTACATTCATTTATTTTATTATTCAAGACACATTCGCTACAAATTTTTGAAACGACAGCCGTTTATTCCATTCATGCCAATAAGTTTCGCTCAAGCGTTAAATTACTTCTTACGTAAGAAGAAACTCAAGTAAACAAATCAATCAAAGTGATAGTCAGTTAATTTGCGAAAATTAAGTGAGTTGCCTAAACTAGCGAATCTGGAGAACAACAAGATAATTCTTAATAATAATAATAACAAACGGCGACGTTTGAAAGTCGTCAGTATGCTGAAAATATGTCTTATTACACATAAAACACCGGCGCTTTGCATTATTCCGTCGCAAGAAATAAATTTGGCAGCAATATACATACCCATATTTTTCGAGATATACAGAAGACAAATATTTACAAAGATCTTTTAAGAGAAGAATTTAAATAATTAGAAAATTTACTAGAATTAATTTAGAAGTGGGCAAAAACCCTTGAAAGCAATTCAAATAAACTCTTCAGATTCTTATTCCAGTCCTTTGATCCTAAACTGAATTGGACAATTCAAAATACCAAATATTTTGTTTATCATTTAAACCGTTTGAAGATTAATTCATTATTTTGCGAACTTTCGATTTACAGCTTAAATCCTCGCCAGGCAAAAAGTTATAAAGCTCAAAATATATAAAACTAGTAGACAAAAAAAACTAGAATCATTTTTTCATCAAGTTCATTAACTAACTATTGCTAGGTTGTCATTAGTTTTCATTTTACGGTTTATCGCTGGTAAGTGGAATAAGTGGACCAAATTGGAAAATACCACATATATTTTACACTGCTATGCAAACTGGCGAAAAGGATTTAAACATGGCATCGCGTTTTGATTCTGATATAATACTCTATAAATATCAAGGTACTGAAAATTTGTAGACAATCTCAACAAGGTTCAAACAAATGTTAGTTTGCCGTCCAATTTATCCGATTACATGGTGGCTTTTGGTTGATGATTTACTGAAGGCTTATACATTCCGCAGCGACTGGTATTTAATCTTAATCCCCTCACTACACTACTACTCACCACATTCCAAGTTCGGGTAGAAGAGGCAGATTTTCTTTGAAATAGAGCAGCTCGACTCTTCTATGGACCTATTTGTATTATGGTTTCAATTGTGTGACAGTATTAAAAAGGGCATGATGGTGGTATATGCGAAGATTGAATAAACTCAATCCCATGAGTCTTACGAGTCTTACGTGTATCCATCATATCAGAAACTCTTAGAACCCAGTGTACTCGAAAGACTTATAGTTATAACATAACCCCAAATAGGGGTTCATTTATTAAGTAGCGAAACTACTTTGTGTGAATGTCCGTTTGTCTATGTGTCCTCTCTAACTTTTAACAGGGTAAATTTTTTAAAAATCAATTTTCCTTTATGACGTCAAAAAAATAAGTTCGCAAATAGAGACCACATTTGTTGCATAGGCCACAAGAAGGCATAAATGATTGTAGTCATTTTTCAACGAGTCAAAAATAAAAATGAACGGCTAATCAGTCCACTACTTCGTTTCATGTTGCAATGGTTCATTCAATATTGCAAAGACCAACTGTTCTAAGGGAATTACTTTAATCAATTTAAAATACAAGAACATAGCACTCCTACTATTACTGATGAGAAATCGTACTCCATGTACGTAAGAATTCTAGGATAAGTTTTAGTGTCACTTTGATGTTCTGAACATTTATTAAATATTTCTACTACAATCATTAGTCATCACTGTCAGCTTACTATTTTACTGTCAGTGGTTCTTCTATTGTTCCAATTGCATGCATATAGGATAAAGAAAGCTTTTAAATTAATAACTTCCTTAAGATTGACGTACTTGGAATGAGGACTAGTTTATCTTAAAGATAAAAGAAAACTTCTCGAAGAGCATGGTTTTGTCAGAATATCTATATGGTTATTGTTTGTTGTTTTAGTCCTTAGATTTTAACTTAATAAGTACAAGATCTTTTTGACATTTTGCGTATATTTAAATTTCGGAAACTGGGAAGATATAAACAGCTATTAAATTTTATCTACCTAATTTCGAATTCCTTCAATACAAATACTTTGTATTTGACAGACGCAAAACTTAAGATGCGAATAAATTATCGTCAACTTTTTTAAGATGATCTGAAAAAGGATTTACAGGATTTTAAAACTTTGGCAATAATCTATAATCCCGATAATGTAGAAACTTCCTTAAAAGCTGCTAATTAGAATTAGAGCATGCCATACTACAATAACCTTTATCATTCGTGGTTGGGTTTCCCATGCGATTTGTGCATATTAGCATGAACAAAAGAATCTCGCATTATTCCCAGAAAACTCAAAAGATGTGAACTAAACTTAGAGAATATAGCTTGTCTTATTTACAATCCTTACACAAAAAATGTTGAAAAATTACCTTCAAGTCATTATACCTTCCCCTCGCTTTGGCCTGACAAACTTGACAAACAGAATTCTCAAATAATTTAAGAAACAGGAAATAGCAAAGAAGCAACTGCATAATAGCAATATACAGATAGAAAAAGTATAATTTTCCCCCACATACTCAACTTGCATCCAATAGTATGCAAGGTAAAACGGGTAGAGCTCGATATTGTGGTAAAAAAAACAAAATTTGATTAAAAACCACCTATCAAAAATAGAGGTGAATGTAACACTTGGAACTTTCTAGGGAGAAAGTATGTAGACACATGTTTGGGGAATATTATTATTTGCATCCGAATTTAATTTACAAGTTATCCATTCCATTCTCTGTCGGCAACCAATGTCAAATGCAACTATGTCTGCTTCGCTTGTATAGCATTAAATATCCTTGTCCTCTATCCCATCCGATTTTATTCGGATTCTCTGCCTGGTAGGTTCATTTCAGGTTCAATAATATAGACTCACATGAAAAGTGAAAGGGAAAAAGTAATCTCAGGATTGAATCCAAATTGCCTTTGGTATCACTTCCTTCTAAACATACACTTCTCAGAATTCGCTTTGTTACTGTATCAATTACCTGATTTGAATGTAGAGCAAATAAAAAAATACTAGGTAGACTTTTCAATTGAACGGGAACAACATACACGTAATGTAGAGCATGACAAGTGCCAGATGATATGAAAAGTCAAATTAGTTTTGAACCTACCAAAAGACCAAACCCTTGTGCTAATTTATATTAAACTAAACTCATATGCGTATAGATGTGGTGTTCTGAGTAGATTGCATTTCATGAAAAGTAATAGATGTGGACAAGAGTTGAAGAAATCTTAGCAAAATTGAAAATTGAGATTACAACGTAGAATAATATTAAATGAATTAGAATTCAAAACAGTTTCAACTGAATCTGAAATCTCAGAGAAACACCTCTTTCAATTCTACAGATTCAAATTGAATTTGTAAGTAAAACAGAATTTGAGATAGGAATTGAATTGATGCTTCTACCAACCACCCACCATCTTTCCTTATGAGTTGGACGAGAGATCATTCATGTCCTAGTCAGCTTTCACCTATTTATCTTTGAAGAACTTCTCAACGAAGCTATACTGACATTGCAAATCTATCTATCCATTCTGGTAAATACATAATGATATAATAGGTCCATATCTTCCAAATTGTTAGCCTATTTATCCTTAGTTATTGCAAGTTTATGTTACTATATTATGTGATAGAAAGTTACCGTACTTTTGTAGACCTTGAGTATCTCCAAGGTGTACTATAATACACACACAAGTCATTTTCTTTATTTGACATTAATCTTTCGTTCTTTCTTGGTCGAATTGAAACTTTACTCACAGTTTCTACGATATACAATAAACAGAGTTCTGCTATCAGAAATCTATGAGTTTTGGTATTCGCCTGTTCCTATTAGTGAATCTATTGGGACATTGGGAGAAAGCGGAAGGCACAAGTGCTGCTGATCTGATTTTTTGCCCACTTTACTACTTTCACGTAAAAATAGCTCTGGCCTTTTCTCTTCGCCCATAAAACTTTCTCCTGTCTGACTTTCTCACTTCGGAACATCGAACATGAAAATGTACGCGGAACAAGGTAGCAAATAAGGCATATTCTTATTCATTTCATTCTATCTTTTACCTTTGAGATATTTTACGACCTGAATGGGGCTTCCCATCTGCTAGTCAGTCACATCACAATATTACCAGAAGCTTGTTCATTCTAGATATTACAAGGATGGAAATCTCGCAGTGTTACTATTTGCTGTGTAGATGACTGGGTGGTTAGGTTCACAAGAAAGATAAAAGTACCTGTGTGTAAGAGTTCGCACTGGCTAGTGTGGCCGCCTCTGACCCACCTAACTATAAAACTTTTTTTCGTGTATGGTCTGTCCATTTCCATTAGTCCTGTGATCTATCATATAAATTTCACAGAAGGCACAGACGTTTCGTAACTTCGCTTTTCCATACAAAACTTTGTACTTTTCTAGTTAGTGCTAGGGCTCAACAGGAGCATTGGGTTTTTGTAGCTTTGAAGATATCAAACAAAATATATTTTCCATCTCTAAGCATTACCCCCCCGCCCCTCCTAACATTTAGGGTTGTAGAAATTCTAGAAATCTTATTACTTAGCAGCGTGACTATTTCTTTGGCTTTTGATCCCAGAATAAGACCAAGAGAAGGGTTAGTTACAATTTGGTAGCGACGGTTTTATTTCTTACCCATCGATAGTTTATAGTAAAGCAGCACATCTTTCACTTCCCTTGGTCACTTTTTGATCTTCAGTAAGTTATCTGAGTCTATGCCATATATCTTGTTGACTTGTGGTTAAATATTTAGGTAAATTTGTATTATTCATGTACACCCGAATATTCTTCTGCTTCAAGGAAATAATACTGGACATCATTTGATCTTCTGAAAGGGATGGAAACGCTGGGAGAACCGGTGTTTAAAGAGAATAGGATTCAGGACACATGAAGTACACATAAAACGACAACATACATATACCCCTATTTCCTTTGAGTATCTCAAGAGCTTCGTCTATTTGGAAATTGTATTAAGTAGGATGAAACGAGGTTAGCTTTCACTTACTTCACAACAGGACCAAGCGTTTGTGAGAAATAAATTTGTTCTTCGTTTAACGATCCTTTCATCTTTTAAAGGATAAGTTATTTGTACTAAAGACTCAAAGTAAGACGCAGAATTTAGATAAATGAAAGTGAAACCACGCAAGATACGTATCCTTGGTATAAGATGACTTATGAATAGCTTCCGGATGTGAAAAACGTCTAAAAAATTCAGTTAGCAGAAGTCTAGTAGTCCATTATCCTTGATGTGCAGGACTGTTTTAAAATACTTACAGAAGGCAATCTGTTTCAGCTTTGTAACAAAATGCTATTAAAATATAAATTAAGTAGATTCAAAATAAAAGAAGCAAAATTATTCTGCTTCAAGGGATTATACTTTAGCAGAATGTATTTAACCACTTTTGTCTGTTTCGTAGCTTATTCAACAAAAATGTTCTTATATAATGTTACCATTACCACAATCTATTGTAAATACAATATTTTGTCTTCAAATACATAATAATGTTGAGTATTAAGCTTCACTGTACATAAAAAAAAACATTAAAACCCCATGGGAAGTTACGGATTTGAACCTCTGTATAGGTATGGCTCTGGAAGTAGGGAAATTTTCAATGCGTATGACAAAACGCGAAGAAGCCTGATAAGATTATAATTTATATCCAAAAAGCATTGTTCTTTATTTTAGTGACTGTACCTTTGGTATGGAGAGCAATTCAGAGTTATTTTTTCTAACCATCTACTTGCCACAACGCAACGCAGCGTAGCAATAAGAGTGTGGAATAAATGTAGAATGGGGGGATTATAAAAATGGAAATATGGTACAATGTTTATTGTTCATGTATGAGCTTTTGTTTAAAAAATGAATGCATTAAAATGTCATGAATTGTTAAAGAGCTTAGCAAAATCTCTTACTACCCATGGAATCAGTTCAATAATGTTTCGTACCATTTGATAAAAAACTAAGGAGTTTATGTTGCATGCATCTCCTGATAAAATAAGTTCAATTTGACCCCGTCATCTGTTTAAACTTTATTTTATACTCAGTTCAATTTTCATGAATTTAAATTCTTGTTTTATCCTATTCGTGCATTATTATTATTATTATGAAACGGATACTAGTAATGGAACAGGGTTCCAACGTATAGTTTTGAAAATCCACAGATATTACAAAAAGTATATGGTGGAAAAAATATGATCATTGCTTATGGGTTAGAAGGGTGAAAGAGGAACCAATTTACATTACAAGGAAAAGTAGTTCTAAAGTTGGTAGTCTACTCCATCCATGAATAAGGAAGCATAAAGAGAGATATCAGTTCTATATGTAGATCTCTATATTTTCATTTTGGAAGGTTGTTTGGGATGAAATCACGAAACTTTTCTCTGCCTGTAGCAAAAACTTTTATTAAACGATTTGAAGAAGTTTGGATCTATGTTTTGAATTTCGGTAGTTTTCTTGGTACTTTAGTACTACACGGAATTTCTAGACATGTTGGTTCATTTTACCTGTTCTGATATCTTTAGTATGTCTGTTTTTAGTTCTGCAGATCCCTTTTAAATTGTTTGTTCCGTAGTTTGCAAGATTTTTTAAACCTAGGAGATTTTAAGTGCATGGATTAGATTCAATTTATCAAGAGTTGTAGAATGACACCTCCAAATTCTCAGAACATAACAGTAACTATTCAGACATTTAGAACAGGATAGGATGTTGTCCTCTGTTTTTATCCATCCAAGGATCTAGAACGATTATATCTTTTGAGAGGTGAGCTCAATTCATAAAAGAACAAGCAGTAAATTTTAAACTCTGATACAAAGGCAACTGTCTTCTATCAGCAAGTTCAATCATCAAAGATCGTTGAAAACTGTTTTTTTAATAATGCCTAGTGAGACAGCTGCACTAATACAAAATTCAAAAGTTTATTGCGTATTCTGAAGAAAAGTTACTGTAGAAAATTCAATAATCAAGCATTCAACGAATCTTCCTTAAACTGTCGTTACAACAGGCTGTCATTGCTGACTTGATGTAAAGCTTTCACCTTAAGAATCGAGATTAATTCAATTTTTTGGGGAATAACAGCCATGCATGGCTACGAGGGGAATGAAAAGTAGTCAGATAGGTTTTAGTTTACCAAAAAACAAGTTTTATAGCTAGAAAGTAATAGCTTCTCTTTCCTTTCTCAAAATACGCCGCAGCATAACGTACGTCTCAACTTGCGTGGATAATATTTTAGTAAGTAGTTGTTAGTGCTTAGAAGTTAGAAACTAAGAACATAATTTTAAAACTGTTCCTGGTAATAAAACCCTAATAAAACCTTACTTCATTTACTTTTAAAATTTTTGTTTTATTACGAAAACATCACCATAACATCTGGGTGCACTCGTGTTAGTAAAAGTTTATAAGAAATACTTCCTTAAATTTATATGACACGGCAAACATTTTCTTCTCATGTGAAATAAATTGATGGTGAGATGGTATTACAAACGTTGTTTTATTTTATGATGATCACACAATATGTTTGTGGAATTGACACAGAAGAATGTTCAATATTTGCCCCAGAGGAATCTCCAAATACATTATTCGCCTGAGTATGGTATTTTCTACAGATCATTTACCTCAAGGCATATCGTATAGTTTTATGTAGTTAGCATATACAATATTTTGATGGTATTACTACATTATACACCTCTGAATTCATCGAGTTCCAAGGGAGCATTAAATTTTATTTCAAGGTGCATTCTTTTCAAGCTTTTTCTTGCCAATTGAACAAATTCTTTTTGAATGTCAGATTCTTGGATACAAAATTAAAAAATTGTTCAAAAGAACAAATATGCACCTTATTTTAGAAATATTTCTCCACTTGAACTATTGACATAGTTAACCTTGGGTTTATGTCATACCTTTATGAATTCATGAAAACATATAAACTAGAAGCTATTTACTTCAAAGCTATTTACAATGCAATACAGTTTTAATTTAAGTTTAAAGTAATAAAGACTGTCATATGATGTAATGTGTACGTTTCCATACTATGGTTAAAGTTGACAGGATACCTAAACGAATGGGCTAGTTGGTGATACGTTTTTAAAGACTACCTTATTTTTCTGGCTGGGTTTTCCAATGATGCTCAAGGAATAGCAGAAAAAAAGAACAAAGATGTATTGTTAGCCAAGGCTGTGTATGAAGATATGTTGAAAGAAGTAATTAATAAATTCATCATTCACGGGAGTTTTATAGTGGTGGTGTGTTGGTACTTGACAATAAATGATGAATAATCCACTTGCATAGTGTGGAAAATGGAGCTGCTCATAAACTCTGGAAACCTAAAAAAACTCAATCTCACACTCATATAAACACATACAATGGTGATTGAGTAATCATGTTTGCATATGCAATTCTTGAAACTAATTGATATATGACGAAACAACAAAAACCATGTGCATGCATGACGTGAAATTAGTTGGATGATTAATTGAGTTGCTCCAAATTTGTGACCCAAGTTTCTCTACAACCATGAGTTCTACTAACAACAGGAATTATTTCAGAATGAACTTCGAACTTATAGTGATTCTACTAATTCTGGCTGTTGGTGAGAGCAACTTGTTTAAAGGAAGTGTAAATTCTCTCTCTCAACCAGAAAATGAATCTGCTTCATCCCCATATGTCAATGGTAATACCGTACCCACGGCTAAAACCTTGTTCAAAGACGAATCATTGGACGTCGTATTGAATACTTACCTTGAGGCTAATCCATCACAAAAGGATCCGGCAGTAGTTGGACGGAGAAAGCAAAATGTAGTACAGTTTGGTGTACTTTCTCCACAAGATACATCATTTCAATATGCAATGCAAAAAGTAATGCCTCCAATTATGATGGCTGCAAGAAGTGATCAAATTAAGAGCCTTCTGCCGGGTTGGAAAATAGAGGTTAATTACAGAGACACCAAATGTTCATCTACCTACGGCCCACTTGCCGCATTTGAGTTTTTCATCAATAAAACTGCAGGTTTGAATGAACTGAATTAAGATATGTTTACTACTATTTTGATTTGGATAGTGTAAAGTTTCAGAAATAGTATTGTAAACAATCATAGTCAATACATTGAATGGCTTGGTGCCAATTTGATCCTGTAACCTTTTCATTCAACGAAACTTAAGAGCTGTTATTGTCTAGGGTTTCTCTTTATTTAAAACAAAAAGCACGTGCGACTTTCTTCTTCCCTTGCTCTTTGATTCGAAGGCTTCTGCCGGGACCATTTTATATGTAAACTAAGTTCACAGCCATGTAGAATTACGTGAAGTGTGAACAAATAAAAGCAGCCTGAATCTCGATCCTCAGAATAATTAATACTAGAAAACGTTTCGTACTTCGAGTACCTACCCATTACCTTAATTAACTACAGCATCAACATCATCGATTCTTCCATGAATGCCACTCTTAACGTAGGTTACAACATGTGGGGTAATTTTACGAGTTTTTATGTAAAATCCTGGTAAGGTTTAGAAGGACAAGGGCCTTTTGTAAGCCTAATAAGAACATTAGGTTGGTTCAATTTACAATCCAAAGTGTGATTAATGTAGAATTTTACCTTGCACGGGACCCTACTCTGTGAACTTGAAGTTTTTTTCTCGAAGAATCATGAATATTTCTATTTTTTGTATGGCTTTATAATGTTAAAGTCCTATCCAAATCAAAATTAGTTTATATTTGGTATTCAAAACTAAGAAAGTTATAAAAGTTCTTCGTACCTTAAGAATGAAAACTTTGTTGGCCGATAGCATTAAAACAAATTATAGGAAATATATAGAACTATATAGACAGAGAAAATCGTAAAGTTATTGAGAGCAAGGGTTAAATGGTAGTATTTATGATTGATGCAAGTTCTCCCGAGCTTCTCATTTCAAACCCATCTCTCATCTTAACTTGCCAACGTTAAAGTTTTGAAACTAACAACCGTTTTACGGTTGAAATTCGACATGTCAAGTAAATGTTTGTGGGAAATGATAATATTTGAATGTATAATTAATTGATAGACGTCTTCCTGGGCCCAATGTGCGACTATGTTATTGCACCTGTGTCAAGGTACGCTGGCTACTGGGGAATACCCGTCCTAACTCCAGGGGCTCAAGTAAGTCAAAGTCACACGAATAGTAGAGTACCATATCATATTTCAAAGGAATGATGGGACTCCCGCAGGTGGAGTAGTTGAAGAATTTTATTAGGGTGAATAAAGGAACATTTTATACTTTCTTCGTGACCTATTATTATTATTATAACTTCTTTGGGTGTAGGCAGAGGCATTTCGTCACAAACATCCCCAATATCCAACACTGACGAGACTGGCTGGTTCTTACAGCCTTGTGGGAGAAGCATTTTCAGAAATCCTAGCTCGTTTTGGATGGCGACATGTTGCTCTGTTTTATCATAACTTTGCAGTAGGATCAGGGAAGGGACATTCCATATGTCACTTTACCCTGGGAACTGTCTTCAGTGCTTTGAATGGTACTCCGGTGTACCGTAGTTTTGATGAAACTCAAGAGGACACCCTTGATTTCCATGCAGCACTCAAATCTATTTCAGCAAAAGCACGAAGTGAGTCTTCTTTGCTTAACATGTTTAATGGTTTGACATGCAAACCTTGACTCGTGTCACAGAGAACAACTACAAGCATATAATATGCATGCCATTGTATAATCCATTTTTATAATGAAATGTTGCATAAAGTGTACATAAATGGTATATAATATGTTAGAATCTACCCGATTCTAAATAGATACCCTTTTTTCGTTTCCTTGTTTACCAGTCTTATAACTTCCTTGTTGTACTATGCTTGGCATGCAACCGAAGGAATGTGTCCACTGTCCTTCCGTGTCCGTCTCAACATGACCTCGTTTCTCTTCACTTCAAATCTTAAGACTTGTTCTTATAAAAAAACTTCCCAGTTTTGCCCGTAATAAACGGTGGGCTGGGTATTCTTATTCATATATTTTACAATTGGACCAGAAATAAATCCCTTCCGGATTTGAGATACGATATAGCACTTTGATATGATTAACTAGTATCCCAACTTTATATTTATCAAAAGCCACATAAATACAGTCTCTTAAAAATACTTTGTACTTGTGAGTTAAAATTTGTGTAGGTAGCAAACTTATAATGAGTTTTTGGGGTTTTTGGGGCTTCGAAAAAGATCTTTGTAATTGTACTTGCATACGATTTCTATTTGCAATGTAGTTTAATTTTCCCACAGCAGATAGGATAGTTTGTTTGGTTGTTTCGTATATGGATGTTTAAGCATGTAAATGATCTCATTTTATCATTTAATGTGGAAAAGTTTTCAATCAATAATTTCATCAAGTTTCATCTAAGAATTTAATTGTAAGATTCTAAAGGGGTTGCTTTTTAAGTGGCGGTTACTTGTATGCAAGTGGATTGTTTTTCATTCTGCATCGTGCATGTTTCATGCATGTAAAATGTTCCAAATGCATGATCATAATAATTGAAATTTAAAACTATAAGTGTCTATGGCCGTGTGCAACAAAGAAAAGTTTAAATTGTATTCTTTACTTTGAATCTACATTTTCTGCATTTTCGTTCTTCAATCTGTGTCTTCGCGTTTGTAACTTACCCTGAATTTCTACTTCAGAAAATTCTTATGTGCGTTGGTGTGGCTTAATATGACCTACATTTTGTCCGTGTTATCGATGCCTTGCTTTACCTTCAATCATCATTTTGCTCAGCCTAACTTTAAATCAGCTATAAAAAGCAAAATACCAACTAATTGTTTATCCATTTTATTCATAATTTTTCAACATGAATCCCTTCTTTTTTATCCCCTGGATTCTTTGTTTGTCATTGTCAGTCTGTTTTTGTATCGATTTTTAAATTGACACAATGTATAGTCAGGTATTAATTATAGTTTTATACGAAACAAGTCAGTTATCTCAAGCTACCTCAATTTATTTCCATCTTCTTACATCTAAACGAAGCCGTTTCCTATTTTACCATCCCGTCATAGCCAGTAATAAGTCTATCCATTTCCCATTTTAGCATTGAACTTAGATATCCCGTATCAAAACAACATTGTTTTAGGTAGCTATTTTTAAACAATTGAAGAAAATATCTTCAAATATAAGTTAAACTTACACATAACTACTCTGACACAGCATTTCTAAGAGGATATTTTTTTTACAGAAACTACAAAACAATTGTACTTCTTTTGCCACAATATGTTTTTAGACTTGATATTTGCTTGTATGAAATAAGATACTTAGGGATTGTTGCTTTATTAGCTTTATATCAGCTATCCTTACCAAATTGTGCCTTCCTTGCTAGCTGGCCGAAGTTGCAATAGCTTATTGAAGTTTGGACTAGGATTGATAGCGAATATTAAGAAATTAATGGATGCAGTGTATCCACTTACTATCCCAACAGTTAGAAGGGTAACAATCTGGCTGAAATCCAGATCCAACCATTCTATAATGGCTATCGTAAGAATTAATAGCGTGAATTTGCTGATTGTACCATCCTCCTTTTATGGAATAGGTCATGTTTCCGGACGGCTGAAAGCATTTCCCAGTGGAAAAATATTAATCTGATCTGATTCAACTTGCTATTGAATGGTAGGAAATGCAGTAGAGTTACGTTGCAACAGTTTATAACTCTTTTAGCAGAGTTTTCTTCGCACTGTAGCACATAGTTCAACATTTAACATTTCTTTTCGAACAAGCAAACTATTTTTATCTTTAGTTAAGGGCATTTGAGGAAAGGAAGGAAGTTGTTGTTGTACCTTAGAATAGCTTTTGTTTGTAAAAGTGAAACCTCCTTTCCTTTGAAACTAGCCTATTAAGGCTAACAACAGTAAAATGAAGTGTGTAAACTCTCCCAATTGTTCTTTTGATGCCAATTTTTTGACATAAGATTATGCCAAAATGTACCTAATCTGGATGTGCGACTATGACTATACTTGACCACTTGACAATTAGTAGTTTTAGTCAGTGTTCAGTTAATGCAGTAAAAGTATCTCTCCAGCACTCAAGCAAAACATGACAATATGACATGAAACAAAACGCATTGACCTTAACGACCTTAAGTGTTTGACAAACTTATGATTAGTTTGCCTCCCATGTTTCCCTTATGCACAATAACATTTCAGCTTAAAGATTTCTAGAATTAGTAGCGCCAGGTAAACAATGCTGTTATTTAGTTTCCTTTCGTAATTGCTATGTGAATACCTGTATAACAATAATAATAATAAATGTTGCTTGGTAGCTGTGTTCCGTTTGTTTTCAGACGGCATTTAGCAATAGATGAATGCTTATTGCAAAGCTGTGAATTAGAATATTGATAAGTCACATTTGCATAAAGCTCTTGGAGCTAAGATTATGTCCCTGATGTATTGCATTAGGTTGACAAACGTGGAAAGTTTAGTTTGGTTCTCAGCATTGTAAGGAAAATGTATGCATGACGTGCAAACACAAATGAAATCAGTTCTAAAGTTAAACCAGCTTTCCTTTCTCTTTCTTTCACTCTTTTCCTCCATTGTGCTTATTTGATAACTGACTTGGCTAGACGCTTTCGCAGACCCGCGTCAACACATAGCCACCTTCACACATTGACTAGTTTTCCATTTGGAAGTTATCGTGTCTTATAAAAAAGCATTATTATTCTCGTGTTAGGTTAAGGCATGAGTGAACCTACTAAATATAAGCTGAGTAATGAAAAACATCAATTTTGTCAAATGATGATGAAAATATTTTTAAAATAACAAAAGACACGATTGAACAAAAAAAAAGTTCATCCAAGCAAAAGCCTCTTTCACCACCACCACCATTTTAATAATGATGAATCCGAAATATTAGTAGTTGTACAAAATAAAACACCTCTGTATGGGTATGAATTGCTGACTAATTTTTTCCATGTTTTTCAATAAAGTTGTGGTTCTTTGCGCTTCTCCACCTAAAGTACGGGAAATCTTGTTGGCAGCCGAGGAATTGAAGATGGTATCTTCTGGGGAGTATGTGTTCTTCAATGTGGAGCTGTTCACCAAGTAAGTTTTAATCCATTGTGTGCTTCCATGTAATTTTCTTACTTGTATTTGTGAAGATAAGCTTCATTTTATTTATGCTCCTAAAATACTTATAGAAATATAGGCTGGATGCGTACTACATAATAATGTTGCATTACATAAGTATTTCTTCACTAGTTGCAGTGACTCCATGGTTTTATTTTACCTAAGTTCAGGGCCATCTTTTCGCTCTTTGTGATCTCAGAAGAAATCGGTTTAATACTCTTAACATAAATGAAGTTACGTATTCATACATTTTAATCCATTATGAAAAATACGAGAAATAAGAAATGGAAATATTTTGATGTCTACCTTTACTGTTATGTAAAACAGTTGCACTTATAGGAATAATAAATCTAGTATATATTATTATCTAGTTTCTGCACGATTATAGTATGGTACAAACAAGTTCAATACGCAACTATGTGGAGATGCGTTTCTCATTTTAATCCACAAGGGGAATAAAGCATTTATGTAAATTACACTTTTACATTAATTTATATTTTCTTTGATTACCACTCAACAATTGAGTCTACAGGTCAATTTAGATGTAGGGCTATCAAGATTTTGTATAGATGCTGGAAAGCTTCTTCCGGTTGTGTGGTTACATTATCCAACTGTAATATTGGATTTTTGAAACAATACTGGAATTTTTTTAATAAGAAAGTTGTAACTATTTTTTATTTGTTAGTAATTACTTTTAATACCTATACAGAAAAACCAATTACTCGTCCGTTACTTGGGACTAGTTCGGACTTCGGACTAGTTTACAGACCTAAGTATTCGTGGATAAAAAAACGATAAAAGTAAAGTTCAAACTGAAAAGTTCCGTTGCGTGCAAACTTACACATTTTGCTCCCTTGTATTGTGTTTCAGTTTGAAGAAAGGTTACAAGCCCTGGGAGAATAAAACGGACTTGAGTATTAACAACGAGAGAGCAAAACGTGCATACGAAGCATTACTTACAGTAACCGTTCGACCTCCACCTGATAGCCTAGAGTATTTATCTTTCGATCGAATGGTGAAGGAGAAAGCGCTGAAGAAATTCAACTTTTCCTATGGCGATGAACCAGTCAATCCATTCGTGACTGCATTTTATGATGCTGTCATCCTTTATGCCATAGCATTGAACGAGACCCTTGAAGCGGGTGGAGTTATCACAAATGGCACAGAGATTACAAGAAGGATGTGGGGCAAAACTTTTCAAGGTTAGCTTTTGATTTTCAAACTTTTTGTCGACTAGGTGGATACATTTCATTCCCTTCTAGCTCAAACTCTTGTTTTAAGCCACTAAAATTCATAAATACTCATCATCATTTGATTAGATTTGGAGCTTTGGTCCTGAGCCCTCCTATTACCTTGTTACTTGTTCATTATACTTTGTAGCTTTGTTTGCTGTTATGGAAATGGAGGTTACTAGGTATCTAGTATCTACTAACCCACATAAAATTAGCCCAAATCTGCAAATTGCCTTTGGTTATATAAACTTGAGTTGTATAGATAATTATATTATTGTTGTTTATGTGGCACGATGAGGCTAAAAGGAAGTTCAAAAGAAAGTCTAAGGTTTTGTTGTTCATGTATCCATTTTATAGATTAATTTTATACCTGAAAGCAAAATATAATCTTGAAATATACGCAGTTCATACTTTCTCGAAATAAACTTCCTTTGAAAAGATTTAGTAGACAAGGAGGACTAGGGTTTCCATTAGATAAAATACTTGAAAATGGGAGCCTCTCATTACCACAAACTGAGTTAAGTGGAAAGGTGCTTCAGTAAAGTCATATTAGTGGACACTAATTGCTCTCTTTTACACTCACTCTCTTTTTCTCTCTCACTTTCTACCCTGAATGTGGAATTCGCTGTAGGTATCACTGGCAATGTGAGTATTGATGACAATGGAGACCGAAATGCGGACTACTCCCTTCTTGACATGGACCCTGTGACTGGCATATTTCAAGTAAGTGTTACTTTCCTCTACATCAACAAACCAGCAAAGTGGCTAACCCACTATACTTTCATTTCTTGGTCTAAATTTGACCTAGCTTTAAATTAATTTAACTGCCTATTCGTTTAACTTTGTTAGGCTTGTACTCTCGTCTTGTTTTTATTCTGTTCTGTTAATGTTAAAAAAAACAAGATTTCTTAATGTTAAATTAAAACCAAATCCAAATAATTTACAGGTGGTAGCTCACTATTCGGGTAAGACAAAATCTATCATTGATGTAGAAGGAACTCAAATACATTGGCCAGGAAATAGGAAAACGTGGCCACCAGATACTCCAAAATGTGGCTTTGATGGATCTGGCTGTCCAAGTAAGATAATATTATTTTGAACAGTTCTCAATATATTTCATGGTTGAAAAGGATGATCCTTTTAGAGAGCAAATTGTATCCCTACTAATGCCATTTCGGAAATGTATACTGTGCTATATAGACTTTCTTCCTTAAGTCATTTTGACACCAATTTTCTATCTAGATATACGTCAACTTTGAAATGAACCTTCTGTCTGTTGTAATAATAATAATAATGCACTAGACTAGAATATAAAATCCTGTCTCTTTGTGGTCTGGTCTCATCAAATCATCTACACTCGTTTCAACAGCTCCTATAAAGCACACTTGCAGTTAAAAGCTTGGATTGGCATTTTAATACAGTTTTGGCGTTGACTGCCATGGTTGACTTTAGGATATTCAAGAGCCAAGTCTTTCCAAGCTGTTAGATGATGGAGACACTAAATAAAACTGAATGAGGCTCAACTCTCATTCACAACCTCAGAATTAGGTTTCATTCTTCATCGTGTTCCTAACTTGATAATGCTCCCCCTTCGTGTTCCATACTTCCATTTAGCCGGTAGAAATGATAAAGTTAGAATGCCTTGTCAACGGTAAAGGCTTTATCAAATTTTTGAGTGCTGTGGTGAAGGAATACTTCAATTTTACCTTCGAACCTAATGATTATCTGGTTTTATAAATGCACTTTTTGACGTTTCTCCAGTTCGTAGCTAAAGGATCAAGAAGGTCGTCATTAATCTAGAAAAATGTAATCTAATTGTGACAATTTATTGTTTTTGTTTTATAGCCATGCCGAGATATGTGATCGTAGTTATTGTACTCAGTTCTGCATTGGTCATCATGCTTATCAGCTTTTTCTTCATTTACCGGTAAGATTTTTAATGAAAAATTCTTCTTTATGTTTAGTTTTATTGGATTTTTATTACAACTTCAATATAAACAATCATTCCTCTTCCGCACTTACGGTTCTCCGTGTTTCGGTTATTAACTAGTAAACTATTAGAAAAAAACAAAATGAAATATGGTCAAAACTGTTTATTCTATGGTGGTCCAAGATTTTCAAAGAAAAACGTAACCAATATCATAAGCTGTTTATTGGTTTTTTTTGTATTCGAGTCTGCTGTGCTCACCCATAACGTCTGACTCCTGAGTACGATACATTAATCTGTATTTTATTGCAAAAAAGTTTGATGCTATCCTTATTTCTTACAATCGCTTTGTTCACTTCATTAGCTTCTACAAGTTCTCTAAACCTGTTCGGTAGAAACTACAGACTAATGAAGATTTAGCGAGTGTTCACTTCAGTGCATTAATACTTGTGTAATTATTATTTTGTAATATTAATCAAATACGAGAAAAAATCTATCAAAAATTAGTGAAGGCGCTGGATGACGTTTGAACATGCTTAAAAGTACAATTATCTCGGCTACTGCTCTTTACGAGTTCATAATGTATCTGGCAATCTTTAAAAGAACGTCTTATATTATCTAAAAAATAATTTCGGATAGTTTGATCTGACATTATGATTATGTCATTGAATAGATTGCTTGTTGAAACGTACTATCGAATCTTATGACTTATCTAATCACAATAATATTATCAATAAAAGCAGATTTTGTTGATTTCATATCTCTATGAAATATTATTGCGTTGACCTAAATAAATACAAGAAAAGCCGAAAACTACTTCAGTGATGTTAAAATTTATCATGAAATAATATTAACTGAGAAAGCTGTAAATGTGATAGGATGAACCTGGAAAATTATGTGATGTGCTAAAGATTCATACAAAATCTACAAATAGATACGAAACTCTATTAAAATAAGTGAAATGCGTAAGTTTCCTACAAGAGTTATATAAAAGTCATGAGTAACTTAAATCTTTCGAGTTCCTGAAATGTTGTTTTCTGGCGAAACGGGAAATCCTACTAAACTCTTCATCATGTCTTTCCCTAACTTGTAACTATTCACTGGGGACACGTGGATCTTATCGCTGAAGATGCTGATCCTCCAATACTTCATAGTCTCATAAGGTCTCGGAAGTAACCTTTAGTTCGATTACTCATACATTTATACCATTCAGTACTTTGTCTATTTTCACGTGCAAAATTAAAGATAAGACGCTTCAAAAGGCTCGACTACGAGCTTCTTCTCAGATGGTAATTTGTTTGAGTTATATTGTGACACAACAAAACAACTTTTACCTACTTTTACTTTACTAAGAATAGCACTTTTCATGAGAACTGGATGAGGGAGTTGAGTTTCTTTTTATGCTTTTTCAATTATGTATAAAAAAGGTTTCAGGTTAAACGAGAGGTTACTTTCTTACGATTCTTAATCTCCAAGGACCTCTTGGGTCTCATCTACCTTGAAGTCTCATTCTCTTGAGAATTTTTATACGCTTTTGGCTCTTCAGGTCGCTTGTTTATTTTTTATGAATTTATTCTTTAATCCTATCTGTTTTCAACTATTATTAAATTCTCAAAAGTCCTCATGATCGCGTTAAGCCGGTTGAGTGTCATTAATCTCATAGGACTTAAGTTTCACAAAAAATTATTTTCGCTTAACGTGCTTTGTATTTCTCCTGAAAACACAAACATAGAGGCTGAGCTTAACTTTATAATGAAAATTAGTTAGACTTTATATTACAAAAAACTTTAGAAGAAATTTTATAATTAAGAAAGAATAAAAGGCTCTAGCTTGTTTTGCTGTTTTAAAGCTGTCTGTTTCACTTTTAGACACTTGGTTTTTGAGGTACTGTTTCTTTAAGCGTTGATGTATCTTCTTGTGATTTGTGAGTTGTTAGCATAGCAATCATCTTGTGAAGAATCTGCGAACAAATTTTAATCAAAGTTGTTTACTTGTTGAATCTATAAGATGAACGAGAAAGTACGTGGAACGATACATGGTTGAAAGCTATGAAACAAATATGATGATATTGAAATTGTTTACGAATAGAAAGTACGTCTCTTCTTTTGTTATCACGTTCCTCATTATCATGAAATTTACACATGTATTTCTAATAAAAGCATGTCTGACTATACGTTGTGTGAATAATTGGATTTTTAATTTAATAAATATTCGGAAGTAGGCTTTCCAAAGGTAAACAAGCGGAGTTTCATTATAAGGTTTTTCAGTCCAATTTTGGTCAATATAAAAATGAGAGGCTCAAAACAATCTCTCAATCCCTTTTCTTGTATTACTATTACTTGAAATAACTAACGGGACTACGTAGGTACCTTTGCTTTAGAGCACTGGAGAAATTCTATACTATTATAAATTCAACCACAAACAAGCTTCAGCTAAGATTTCATTATCAACACAAAAGTAAACAAAATTATTGACTTCACACTTAATTACATACACATCTTCTTACGACACTTAATATTAATGCAAATTAAGGTACATGCTGAATATGCGTCTTTAAGGTACAAGAACAACAATGGACAAACTAAGAAACAACGATGCTTGTTTTAACACGGATGTTTACAACTTCTTAAGTTACAAGGAATATTTGCATACTAATTGACTACTGACAATTTAGAAATGTAAAATAATCTAATGTATTCAAGATGTGGGTTTAACTTGTCGTTCAAAATTTGCATTGGATGAAGTGTTCTAGTGAAGAGCTTGATTATCAATGAAGCATCATGAAATTATAAAGGTAGAATTGTACAGTACTTATCTTTTAAGCTGAATCAATCCTATCGAGTTAAAGTGAAGAGTTTATCTCTTAAGACATGTTTTGATGTATGGTAATGTCGCCAACAGTAAATATCATCATGCATGGCTCGTCGCTCCTGTGACAATATAAACAGATGTACCTTTCTAAAATGTCTTAAAGACAACGGAGGAGAGAGTAATCACTTACTTCCTCCGCTCTGGAGCTTACACAGTGTCATCCGTGTACTGGTTTTGTTTTATGATAAAATAATATGTTCCAAGGGGTTCATACAGTTTTCTTTTTATATTTTCTGGATCATATCGACCCTTTTCATGAAAGCTCTCTCCAGACTTTATGCAAGTCTTGTTTTGTCCCCCTTTTATGTCAGCCTGTGAAATAAAACTTCAAAGAAAAAATAAATCTTGTTGTGACGGGAGCTTCTATTACGAGCGAAGAAATTTTAGAAATATACCTTCGAATTACTATCATTTGAATATTATTTTATGAACAGATGCAAAAGTTACTCTTACAGCTCAAATTTTTTTGCTTTAATGGAATTTTCAAACTTTTTGTTTTGTCTAAAGTATACAGTTACAAGCTGTTTTTGATGTTTATGGTCACTGGTGTATAGCATGTAATCTAATAAATAAAAACTGCTGACTTTTGTTACATTTCTTTTTCTAGTTGTCAGTGTCCCCTTCAGTCTTTCACGCAGATTTTCATGTTAATAATCTAGTTTGTACATAGAGAAAAAGATTGAAGTAATGGTTTTATTTTTGCTTGGCCAGACCATCTAGGATTACTTAGAAGTTGAAAAGTGGTATAAATAATATTCTTGAGGCAAAATGTACACATTAACGCTAGGATGAATCATCAGGATGAGGCTATAGATTAAAACTATATTTAGCACATAGGTCATGTGTCTGTCTTTGAATTTGGCTTGCATATCGTAAATGATGTCGAAAATAGTACTCTGCTACCGGCTTTTGTTTTAGAGGAGAAAGGGGATAGAAAGTTGTGTGAAGTAATCTGTGGTGAAATTTAGGAGAAGCAAGACGTGAACTTTTAATCTAATTAATGGCATTAGCCATCCCTGTTAGTTATCTTCCAAACCTTTTCATATAGGACTAGTACATAATAGCAAGTCATGATCATCAGAAGATACTCTGTCTGAAGTTAGTTTGCAAACAGGCAAAATCCTAGATGCGTTTTGGGTAATTGATTGAAAACTTTACATTATGTAATAAACTACTCGTCTCTCATCTCTTTTTAAGATTAGGAGAGTAATTCCTACTCAAGATAAGTAGTCTGCCAGGAAAATACCTGTCTTCGCCATTTCGTCTTCAGACTTATGGCCGATGGTACTATCTTATGTAATTGACTTTGTTCTATGTTGCACTGCAGTATTATTTCTATTTTGACTCTTCTGTAGTGCGGGTCCAGCCTGGAAGCTAGTTGATTTTTTAAATAGACTGGTTTTGTGCAGGCATCCTAATGTTGTTCTGAATTTTCACAATCGATTTAATTTGGTAAAATTGGTAAATATTTTCAAGTAACGCACGTATTGTTCGCTCCAGAATTTACTGCGTGTCTACCTTATTGACTAAGTCTAGACTAGAGACTCGGAAAAGGAGTTTCACGCTGTTTATCACAACTGTTATTAAAGTTAATGGAAAAAATTAACATTGGTTGAGTAAATTCATGTATTTATGATATTTACGAAAACATCTTTAATTTCGTATTTAGGAGAAAACATGTTTTGATGCTAGAAGCTATGAATCTTGATATTCCACGGAATTTCTAATCTATTTTGAAAACAACTGAATAATCTGTCTCTAACGGTTTATCATTAAGCTTAATGAATATCTAATTTAGTTATCACTTGTCACAACATTCTGACACTTTAAGTGATCTGAATTTAGGTAGGGAACCTAATCTAAAAAGCTTATTAATTATTTTGAGTAGAAACTTCAGCTTGGATAAAACTAGACTAGACTATGACATCAGTTCCTTTTTATCAAAATTTATTAAAGCCTGTGTTTATGAATTCTGTCAGTCAGACGTAGTCTAGCACAATAATATTTTCTCGGTACGAAATAAACAGAATAATTTTAAGGGAGACACTGATACCATAAACGAATTCTCATTAGTATTCTATTGTATTCTGATCCTAAATGGATTTTATTCAATAGGGACTAGAAAGAACTATTGATAGCCACACATGCATATGTGCATATGATATACGAGTGAAAGTAATCCTTCTATTCATAGCTTGGTTATTATGTTGTGAAGCAGTCAAATTAGAAAGAAAAGAATTGCTAAAATACAAAGAGTTTCATCATAATAGTTTTCTTTTGTAATGAAACTGTAACATTTTCCTGCTGTATGTATCACGGCCGAACTATATTTCAATATCAATTTTCAGATAGATTTTCTTCCACCGTGTGTAAAATCGAGTCTTCTCCATCCATTTGTGAGTCAAGGAATCAAAAGTAATATCACAAGTCGAGATTGCCAAGTAATAAAATTTTAGCCATTCTGAAGATGAGCGAAGTTTGGATAAAAGAGTGCTTAGCATGGACTATTGTATACTGGTGAAAAGATTTCAAAATTGGGATAAAT
Organism: Isotoma decorata; assembly: GCA_034698605.1. Lineage (NCBI taxonomy): Eukaryota > Metazoa > Arthropoda > Collembola > Entomobryomorpha > Isotomidae > Isotoma > Isotoma decorata. The sequence continues at coordinate 24,993 of JAQGBU010000209.1, forward strand.
TATAATTGTCCGTGTGGTGAGTTTGCGAGTCTGCAAACACAAGTACGTACATTGGATACATAATCCCTCTATTTCATTCCCTTTTTTATTTGCAATTCAGTATGTACGATTGAGACAGGAAAGCTGCGTGAGTTTGAACTCATCTTTACAAATGTAGTAGGTTGAAATAGGCTGCGACATTAGCTTATGCTGTCTATCCTGGCGATTTTTCTTGATGAACTTGGGTTTGATAACACATTCCAGTGTTTGTATAGACACACTCTCATTCCAATACTGACACAATAGAAAGTAGGGATATCATCATCACCATCACATTACATCAAGTACTGAATACACAAGAGGATGATCCTTGAGCTAAGTCTTTCCATTATCCAAGTCAACTTCCTTTTGCATCTCTATCTTCATTCCACTGAGATTTTCCTCGGCTTTTTCATACTTTTTCAAGCTTATACACCTATTTTTGTACATTAGAGTCAATAAAATCCTTCCTCTTGAGATGATTCCTAGGTTCGCTTAGCCTTGCATGGTGAAAGTACTCAAGAAGAGTGAGTGAAAGTGAAAGTGAGAGCAAAAGAAAGAGACGTAAGAGGATTGTAAGTGAAATTGAAGTTAGACGCAAAGTTTGCACCAAATGCATAAGGATATAAGAAAAAGAGAATAAAAAAGAAGTGGAAAGTGGAAGAAGTAAGTAGTGGCAAAGGGGAGTATTTAAACTAAGTAAAAAGTGTGGTATTCAATTTATACACGAAAATTGCACATAAAAATTGCACCATTCTATTCCATTCAACCAAAATGGAAAGGTGAGTTAAGTCCTTGAAAGTAAAGTTGATATTGCAATGAATCCACCCATGTACTATGCCTGTCGTCCTTCTCAAACACATTATGTCATATTTATTGTGACTGTGAAATGGTTATAATGTGGTTCTTAACACGTGGTCAACAAATAATATTTTGGCGTCATATTGCTAGCAGAAAAAAGAGGATCCGCAAGCTGACATTTGAAGCTTTTCCAGAATAGAAAATGGATCAAAACTATAAAAATTATACTAAATTTTTCGACGATAAGATTTAGATGATGACGTTTGTTTCCTAAAGAATCATTTGAACATTTATTTTTTACAGCCTTATTTCATACCTCTTTCCACAGTATTCATCAAATGTAGACATTTTAGCCGCCTAGAAGAAACCGATATTCTCAGAAAAATATGAATTTTCTTAACCATAATAACATGTCTAGACTACAACTACTCATATTTCACAACTTTTTCAAAGTTACTCTTCTAAAAACCAGTTGTGATCAAGCCAACTTTTATATGAGAAATCTGTGTGCACTTTTATCTAAGGAACTCTATTATGATTTTAAAACTAAGAATGGAGAACGTAAACTTTTGATTTCATTAGAGTTTTTGTTTTTTGATGCCGTTGATGCTGTCAGAAGAAAAGAAACATCGAAACTTTAAAACTCAAAGGTATTTCTTCATTTAAAATGTCAAGGCAATACCAAATCTTTTAGCTACACTTAATTAAGCTTCTCCTCTCAGAGCTCTAACTCATCATTTTGAAAAAAAGCATCCATTTCCCTAGCAATGAAATGCTTCAGTTGCAATGAAAACTTTCAGGTTTTAGGATCGAATGAAAACGAATTGTTTTTCGAGTTTTGTAAAATTGTGAGTCTCCTTAGCTTTTTCAATACCATAGAATCCGTTGAGGAGTCTATTTTTTTTAGCACAGTTCCTTTCAAATGGGCATGGACTGAGAGAATAACTAAATCGTTTATCGTAGGTGAAAGCTGATATGACTTTTGTGGTATTCTTGTGTAGAAGATTTTAAAAAGGGTTGAGTACTTGAATTGAGAGAGAAAATACGCACGTATAAGAAAATACATTATTCTTGGTTAGGATTTAGGAAATTTATGAGAGGAATCTAAATAAATATATTCGAATTAGTTTCATATCCTAAAATGTACTTCGTCCAGTTTGCAGCAATATCTCTCTATATCATGCATCATACCTTAAAACTTCGTCTAACGAGGCTAACGATGATAACGTGACAGGTTTCTGCTGCGCTCGTTAAAAGGATTTTAATGTCGTTTCAATAATGCTGAGATGAAAAAATACAAACTGAATAATAATTTATAACAGGGGGCTTCTGCATAAGTAAAACTCCAATATTTAAAATGCAACTTCTAAGCGATCTTACCTAACCACACACACGATACTTGAAGGGAAGATTTTGGGTTTTATCTGGGGAAAGTAAAATATGCATACAAGTCAGTGTCATGCTAGTTAGTAGAGACAGCTACTTGTTAGTCAGCCTACAGCATCATGAACATTTCAGACTAAACCAATTTAGAAAAATGATACAAACGCAACAAAATTTGCAAATACATTTTCTCATTTATTCTCTATGCCCAAAACCTTATGAATCAATAATCTATGGATGAAAATAAAGTGTACCCAAGTCGAAGAGTACAAGACCTGATGCATAAGTGATTCGAAAATTCAATCAGAAAGCGATATTGATTTTATGACAACATAGGTTTCTGCTTATGCTCGTAATATACAAAATAGAGATTAATGGACTCCTTCAAAATAATACAATTTGGGAGTAAAGTGCGGAGGAAGTGTGTCAATCTCTTTAATTGCAGCTACTTATTATGAAGGACCAAAAGCTTTGAGGATAATATTACAAAAACAAAATGTTTTACGTTTTTGTGTGACAGGCACTATAAATTGGAGGCGGAAATAGCATCAATGACATGGAAGGTGAATTGGTCGGACGTGCTCTGGGGAGAAAGCAGAGGGAAAAGAGGATCTCGTCTCAGCCTGGGTAGAAACTCCGTCATTGTAAGTCAACTTCAACCTTTTAACTTCATGATCTTTCAAATTCTTATTTTCATCCTTGTTAGCTATTTAATCATAATACAATCATGCTTTTGAATATATTTGTACAAGGAGAGAAAGTGTTTTTGACCATCCAAACGGTCACTGTAGTTTATCGAACTTCTATTTTATTTCATTAGATTAAAATAGGAAAAAACAAGTATATCATAAATATGTTAAAACAAGGATATTTTTGAAATTTTGAATTGATGGTCAAGTAAAACTAAAACGACTTGCACGATATGGACATTACCCCCACCCCCTAATAGGCTATAATACTAACTAGGTATACCACAGCTTACCACCTGTAGGTATATGTACATTTTAGGTATGTACATGCTAAGAATGTTTAAAAACAGCTGTACGAACTTCATTAGGACATAAACATTTCAAAGGTTCAAAAACAGTGCATTACGCTTGGTGTGCATTACGTCTACATGCACTTTTTGGCAGTCCTTGATGATGTCTGGTTGTATGGCTTATTATATTAAGTAGCGCAAGTACGGCTGTGGGCACTTGGATTTGAGTCCAAACAACGGGTGAGTTTTCTAATGAGCCAAATCGTTGAAAAGTAAAAGCTTCTGCATGATGCTATTGAAAGGAAGCCAGGGAGCTCTTTATACATTTCCGCAAATGATCCGCAAGCTTTGTTGAGCATTTGCCTCATTGCATATTGAATTGCAGCCCAAGTAACTATGATTTAAAGCACCTTGTAAATATCTATGACTTTCAAGTTAGTTTGCTACTCGAATAGAGTAAAGCCGACTTTTCCCAAATTACAACTGGATGAATAAACAAAACATGTAAAGAAGTCAACGTATAATATTAATATAATTTCATCATCTATTGGTAGGTAACACGTGGATAAAATATCTGGCATTTCAAACTTCTGCAGTTTGTTTAATCTATTCCAGAAAGAGACATAATGGTTTGTGCTCTAATGCCCAAGTTTGTTCTAGTTACGTTCAAGAGAGTAAACGAATAATTAGAAATGAATAAAGCAATTGAATAGGGGACAAATTTAGATCATAATTGTGTGGGTAATGCAATCCTTATTTTTGTGGTACTATAATACAAGTCCCAAGGGAGGTTAAGCATAGCTCATATTTTTGATTATGTTGTTTTAAACCCCAAATCCGCTCGGTCTGCTTTATCAGCCGGTATTTCAGCCAACCCGTGAAATCCGGACATGCGAACAAGTAAACTGGTGGCTATAGTTAACTACATACCAGATTCCATCCATCTGTTTTCATGTCCGTGTGATTTAATTACACTTTCTCTAACTCGATTTCGTTTGTCAATGCGAGAAGTGGAATTTGTGAGTGAACGAAGCCTTTCACCCCAGCAACCAACTCTCACGACATGGCTTAGAATATTTAATTAAACGTGGAAAACGATGGACAAAGTGATGATGTTGGTGTTACTCAAGATAAACCACATAATACATAGCATTTCAATTCAAATAAACTGAAAGTTACATATGAATTGTTGACGGATTCCGGACAAAATGGCCTCCACAGAATGGTCTCCACAAAATGGTCGAGGACAAAATGGTTTACCACATTATGGTCTCCACAAAATAAGAAATATCTTGCGATTGTGTTTTTTACGTAAATAAGCATGTTCGGAGCACCCTCATGTAGAAACCATTTTGTCCTCAGATCATTTTGTGGAGACGATTCGGTGGAGACCATTTTGAGAGACCATTTTGCGGAGACCATTTTCAGATTATGTCTCAGACCATTTTGTTGAGACCATTTTGTCCTAGACCCGTTGTTGACGAGTAAAGGGTGTACATAAAAATTTCATTCAACAAGCTTGGTCTTCCACTCATTAATTATGTACTGATTGATGTGTAGCAGTGTAGGGATCACCAACATTGCTCTTATATTGTCGTTTTTACTGAAACAGCTTGTTAAAACAAATATAAATAGCAAAAATGTATTACTGCAAATAAGAATTATTAGAGTTGAGCCACATACGAGATACCATTTTCAGTCGATATACTTGCGTATTTTATCCATTTATCCTATCCTGTTTGCTCTTAAAGCTGAACCCATTAACGGAAAAACCTTTAAAAAATATTTGTTAAATCTGAAGCTTATAATTTGTAAAATTTTATCAATTTTCGACCCTGTGATCATGAAACTTCAGATTAGTTTCATTGTTTAAAGTTTTATGTTTCGCCTTAATTTCCATACCGGTCGGATGTGAGTTGGTAAATCAAGTTGCCAATTGTGATTATTTAGGTGAAAAATGTTTGTGTGCTCACAATAAACAGATAAAAGGGTCCCACGTATTGCAACTCCTAATTGAAACCTCTAAGAGATACGAGAGACCATGTTAGAGATCCAAATTTTACAATCAAATACCCCTAAAATCAACTTCATAATAAGCAAAGTCTCTATCAATACTACTGGACTTCACTAATCTTAAGTACTCACTTTCCTAAATAGCCTAAAATATAGCGTAGCTGTGACACGTGATTTTAGAAATCTTCTTTGGGTGCATTGGTTATATTTACTAATATTATTACAGACCTATAAAAAAGTTTGACATGGCATTGTCTTATAATATTGGTTACCTCTTAGTTTAAGTAGTTTGAAATAGGAAGTGACATTGCTTACAGTCATCGTATATCCAACCAATAGTTTATGTTCGTCATCATATCTTTCTAAAGAATTGTTAAGACAGGCCATGGGCTCTTACTTCTAGATTTGTCTCCTTGCATTTTGTGACATGAGATAAAAATAAGAACCATGAGAAGCGTTAAAGTTATCCTATCTTATCATCTAGATGGGCGAGTTAGTTGGATTCAGTAAAATTGAACCAACTTTCACCACGTAAACTTTTATACTTTTCCTCAAAACGTAATATAATATTGTGAACTCTGACTTCATCCATATACTGCAAAAAAGTTTATTCATTCTCGTAAGATGAAGTTGGAATAAATCTGCCGTATATTTTGTATATTTACTAGCTATTGGATGGTATATAAGTTCACTAGCCCAAATGTAACCGTTAGAGGCATAATAATAACGTATACTTCTCTCAAGATCCAGTAGTGTAGTAGTTGAACACGAACTTTACAGATATTATGATATGAAACATTTTCTCTACCTTCTTTTGTTTTGACATCCCTTGTTAAATTTCATGTCTTAAATCTCTAAGGTATAAAAATACGACTTAACACTTCTTCAAGTATTTGATTTATATGTTTTTAGAGTTCATATTCCACGGATTCTTACGCTCTTGTGGCAACCAACAAACAGTTATTTGTGAAAACGGCTTTCTACAAGGTCAGTTGCTAAATTTTTATTGACATTACTCAATTATGTATAAGAAATAATTCAAACCGATTATTTTTATAAAAACCAAAAAGAAGAGATATTTTATATTAATTTGTTCAATTACTTACAAGTAACCTCACCAAAGTGACCAGTTTTGCAATTAGTCAGCTTTATCAGGTTTAAAGAGATGAAGCTGATGAATCTACTGAGATATTGAATAGTGTAAAAAAAATTTGGTTCCAATTTTTTCTGAGTTGATTTTAAGAATAAATGCAGTTAATTTATCTTTATTGGAAGGCTATACCGCCAAGTTATACACTTATTTGCTGACTTCTCTATATGGTTGTGAAAGGCATTTTTCATCTTTGTAAAATTTATTGATGACAGGGAACCGTTGTGGCAATAAAGAAGATTAACAAGACGCGAATTGAACTCTCACGTCCACTTCTTCTTGAACTCAAAAGAGTAAGTACCTTGCTGACTTTTTGATAATGATGATGTGTTCTATTCTCCCATCTACGTAAAAATGTCTTAAGGGATTATGGTGAAGGTCTAAAACGCTAAAGTTTGAAGAGAAAAGCACCTCCGGGTGCACTATAGGATTTTCTTTCATTGAAGCTTATTGCGTCAACGTAGTCAATAAAATATCAAAAATGATGATGAACTCTTCCGTTGGTACAGAAAAAAGTTTTAATTTAATGAAAAAAATCATTTTCAACATTTTAGTGGGGGTTGGCATTATGCTTAAGTCCTACATTTTTTTTGAAGATTTGTTACCAATATTTTAAAGGAAGGGTCAACAGTGCGCAGTGGGTAATACGATTTGATATTAACTAGAGAAGAAACGCGTTTCTTTGTATCTGAAAATAATGCACTTAATTTAGCATAGAATTCTTCTATGCTAAATTCTTCATAGAATGTTTGGGTATTATACTCGCTGGAGAAAAGCTGTTAAAACTGGGGAAAAAATAGATTTCCTTTTGCTTAGAAAAAGGTACAATGAAATCAACTTTTATACAACATCTTAGCTCTACTTACTGTTAAATGGGATGTTAAATGATTTAAGGAATTTAGGTAGATATTGTGGCACATCACAGAAAATCAAAAGTAAAAGGAATTAGTTTTCTAACAGGATTGCTGGATTAGTAACTATCGTATACTAAAAGTAAAGATAGGCCTCTTCAGTAACAGCTTGAAAAACGTTGAATTTCAAGATTAAAAGGACGAAGGAAATGTGTACTCTTCTATAATTTAGCTTCTAATCAAAGTTTAAAGCAAAGAAGTACGTATTATCTGGAAAAAAATTGTATCAAAGGAAAAAGTGGGGAATATTTTATTAGAACAAACATACATGTGGGTGGTACCATGAAGGCTCTTCCAGCTTTCTTCAAAATTAATTCAAGGCTTAACCAAACATTTTTTTATTATTAAAAAATTTCTCAAATTACTTCCTTTTAATGTTGGAGCCATAAGCATGATGGATATTTTACTCTGTTGTACTAAAAATCTTGGTTTGTTACACTTTTTATATTTTCATTAGGCATTCAATGATGACAAAAACAGCGTTGCTAGAGTTTTTTTTTCTGTTACATTTTCTACATTTTTAATCTATTTCCTTATAACAAACGCAAAACAACCTTGTTCTCATTATTTTTACTGTGTTGAGCTGTTTACTATTTTGTACTTTAAAAATGTTTTTTTGTTGTTTTTTTTTTTAATTTTGAAAGCCTGTATTCGAGTGACATACTTTCCTTTGAGAAAGCAACAAAACTACGGTAGTCAGGGCAAAAAACGAATTTACTTCTTAATCAAGAGGAGAAAACTAAATTCACCTCTTTCTACAGAAGGTGGTCAGCTTCGAGTTTATCCTTCTTTACCTGATTGAGTACAGCCAATCTTTAACTCTAAATAAAGGTGGACACGTGCATAAGTAACACACTGCACTCTCTTAAGAGTGATAGTCGAACAAAGTTGTATTACATATTTGATAATATTCAGTTAAGAAAACACCATTCAATACAAAATTAGTAATTCTATACATAAGCGAATTTCTTAATTAAGATGAAAGATCTGCATCACGAACATCTTGTTCGTTTCATCGGAGCCTGCATAGATCACCCTCACTGCTGCCTTTTGACCGAATATTGTCCAAGAGGAAGTCTGCAAGATATTTTGGAGAACGAGCAACTTAAACTAGATTGGACTTTCCGTTACAGTCTCATGCATGATATAGTTAAGGTAAGCCTCCATTTGGACAATTTAATTCTTTGCTTTTTTTTTTCTCTCGATACATAATATGAAATGTATACTTGGCCGTAATATCTATTCGCTTTCTCACTTCTTTAGCTCTTGTTTAACAATTACAGAGCTTCAACACTACTCAAATAGCTTATCCTGCTTGTTTAACTGAATTCTCATTACAGTTCAGTTGATTCCTAAGAACCGACTTTACTTTCAAAGGGAACCTAGAAATGCTGACGTTAAACTATCACATATAATGAAGGCATTACGTGCTGTTATTAAGCTTTCTTGTGCCTTGTGCAAACACTTGTGCTCACTCTAACCATCTTGATGAACCCACTTCCTCTAGACGGAGAGAGCTTTGGTAGAAATTATAGATCGTGTTAAAATTTCTAATTGCAAGACTCGTAATGAAAGTTCTACGCGTAATGTTAGTAATTCCTTTGCTCCTCCTAAAAGCAAGAGGATCAGTTTAAGGGCCAATTTTCTACTCACTCCTTCTCACTTGTTTGTTGACCGATTTATTAATACGCTTTTCAGCGTGTGTGGGAAAAGATTATTGGTTCAAGAACTTTAATGCAACTCACGGAACCAAATCAGCTCAACGGGTGCACAAATTACGCTGTACTTGTACATACTTCCAAAACATTTGAGACGCTTAGGTATAATGTTAAAAGTAGTTTCCTTTTGCACTCATACTTCACTTACCGAGTTTGTTTTTTCTGCGTACAAAGTGCTCATTGTTTGCTAGTGAAAAGGGTGCCAAGAAATTGTAGAGAATACGTACACTGAAGGAAACGGCACAATTAAGACAAAGGAGAAAATTGACTTTCTCTTTATGACGATGAATGGCAACCAGTCATTGTGCCTTAGAGGTGATGTTCCTGTCTTTCCGTGTGTAACCTTTGCAGACGGGGAAATGGGAAGCAGTAAGTGACTTGAAGCACTTCATCCTTTTAATAGGGGCAATTTACATAAATGCTAAACGGCATGGTTGACTCAAAGACCCTATGTAGTCTGCGATTTCCTACCTCTAATGATTCTGCATGGGTTGGGGGTCAGATTTTGTGGTGAAAACGCTCAATGCCATGTCGTTATATTCAAGTCTAGCTTAATAATGGGATACTTGGCAACTATTTCTCCGAGGCATTATTGCCGTTTCTGAATTATTCAATGACTCTTGATTCCTGCTGCCTCCTTTTATAGTACAGTAGTGAGCACAAAGAATAAACAAAATTAAATCGAGGCAGTGATACATACTTATGGTGTTACGCAACAGCAGTTGATGCACAAGTTTACGAAAATTAAATGCATTAGTAATGTGATTAGCTTTAAGTGAAATTTATGCTTACTTTATTCTTCAGAACGTATCCATTTGGTTTTGAGGGTGAGAATTTCTAATTTGTGGATATTAAATGACAATTTGATGGCCTTTTACTTAATTTTAAAAGCTTTTTGGGTAACTTGTCAATTTGATCCGTCACAATGTTAATCTGTACAAGATCAATCACATGCATTACTGATTTCTCACAATTCTACTGATGAATGATTTATTATATTATGGAGTGCCACCAGTTTTTGATTTTTTTAGAAGCCACAATTCAGTAAAAGTCTATTAAACAAAGCCAAATATTTAAAAGTTACCTAGTTTTGTAGTATTTGTTAAGATAAACTTAAAGCACATTAAAATTTAGCTATTACAAGGAAGTTTAAATTATGCTGAGAATTTTTCTTTTCGGTGAGGAACTCAATAAATATCTTGTAACTTAAGTCCTTCCGGACTGGAATAAACTTTTTTAACAAGTTATGAATCTTCATTGCATCCGCAACTTCGTTTGTTTTCTGTTTTTCGAGCTACCAGTTTAGGTTAGATTGCTGTTTACTTACTAAAAATAATGAAATACAAAATTTCTGTTAAATCGTTCAAAAGCGTTTGGGCATAAGGAATGAAAACATATCTAATATTTAGGCGAAAACAATAAAAAGTCTTTCTCTTTCATCAATCTTTGACTTTTTCATTCCACCATAACCATAATCAATTGTAGTTTATTATAGCTGTATTTTCTACTTTCATCGTGATGAGCCTGAACTGTGGGTGATTGAGAGAATGGCATGAGCTTATTTGAGTCCTTGACATCTCATCTCTGAAAATAATAATAGAAATGTGATGGTATCATACTTCTTCTTTAGTACTGAGAGCTCCATACTGATGACTAAATTCAAGATAGCTAGATAACTCTCATAAACGGTAAACTTGCATCGTAAAATTCACATGTTTGGATCTTCAATCTATTCGACCCCCATTCTGTATCATGAAAGATTAATTCACTACCAAGTTAGCCAAGTGTATTGCCTGTTGGTAGTCAGATCAGGTGAAATAACGCTTAGTATTCAGTAGACTGTAAAATGTAACCATCAGCCAGGAGCCATGAGATGAGAAAGATAATTTGCAAAAATGACAGTTGCTCATCGTATTCAAGAAGAAAGTCCTATGTTCAGTTCTAGTCTAGACTTCAAGATTCAAGAATTTTTAACAAAAGTTTTAAGTTTTGACATTTTGCTTTTATTGTCATGTTCAGCAGTTTATAGAAATTTATGGAAGACAAGGGTGGGATTAAATATGGTGGTAGGTGTTAATCCCATCTCTTTGTCTTTAATATTTTATGACTTCCAAGAATAATGTACGTTTATTCTTGCACTGCAGTTATCCAAGCAAACAAGCTAGGGTAGTAGGTGTTACGAGTCATTTCACGGTACATAACTCACCTAGAAAGTATCCTCGTTACAGACTAAAGAGAAAAGGTACTGTCTCCAAAATCGTAATCTTGGCTTGTATGGCTGGATGGTCGTAGTGAGTAAGTAGCTTACAAGAAGCTGTTTGACTTTTATTCCTACCTTGGATAAAGAATAAGGAAGACTTTAGCTCCTCTTATGTCATACAAACTAGATGAGACACCATAATATTATAGTCAATTTAAATTTGCATGAATTAATAAGCCCAAGAAGAATGAGCGAGGGTGAGAAAATATAAATATTGAAAAGTTTCCTTTCCCTTGTAACTTTCCTTCCATTATGTATAAGATTACTTTATTTTCAGGAGTTAGCCTTCTACTTGTACTCTTCCTCTGAATATGATTCTATTTATTTATTTGGTGGACCAAACCTTATCTGTAATGCAAATTCATAATAATATGTATAGTTACGGAAGATTCATTCTTTCTGCTTTAAGCACCAACACCCCATATGGTTTTTTTTGTTTGGGGATCTGATTGCATAAAGCATACGGTCTTAAAGATAATATCCGTAATAATTTGTGGAATCCGTGACTGCAATAATGGTCTTAACGCTTGCTTGTTTGTACACCAGAAAATTGAATTTCTAGCAAAATATCATGGCATGGCTTCCCTTATTGTAAATAATGTGTCCTTTCGAAACGACATTTTTACTCCTAAAAGTCCTATTTCCTGTAGTATTTTTGCGAGCTTTGAATTTTGCAAGTACCAACGTGTTTCTAAAGGTTTACTGTCTTTTCAATGCAGGCGATGCACTACTTGCATTGTAGTGAGATTCGGTCCCATGGGAATCTCAAATCAAGCAATTGCGTCGTTGACTCTCGGTTTGTCCTAAAAGTGGCAGACTTCGGACTTCACACGCTGCGAGAGTCTCCGGATGAGGAAACTGATGAGGACAATTCATACGCATACTGGCGACGTAAGTTTGACTTCCTTTTTCCCTTGTTGATTAGAATTATAAATCACTGCTTCATCTTGACTCATTTCAACTGCTAATTTAACTGACATCTCAAGTGATCTTGTGTTTCTCCCAAAGTTTGATGTGGTAAGCAAGCACCCTTTATCTTTATTTTGGAAGTTGGGACTGATCTTCTGCCTTCAAGTTTTCAAACTTGTAATTGAATGGCATTCAAGTCAAGTGGCTAGATGCTCTAGAGTGTAGAGATATAACATTTGTTCGCCTACGTAAAACTTTGGAAGTCGGAAAACAACCTTCACCGACTTAGGATTTGATAGAACTCTTTTTCACATAATGTGTATAATTTGTGAATCCTTAGTGACCCAACTTTCTTTGATCATATAAGCATAAATAATGTAAAGATTAAGGATTAGGTTAGTTAATCACAAAGGCTTTGCTTAGCTAAAGTTGCAGCAGCAAAACATCCATGTGCCTACATTATTATAGTTGATTGAGTTAGGAGATTGTACATTGTTTTCTTTCTGCTTATATGCTTAATCTTTCAGAACTTAATCGTAATGATTGCAACATTAAGATTTCATTGGGGTTGAAATTTGGCGAATGCAAGGTTAAACTTTATACTATTCTAGTAGGAAGAGAGAGAGATAACCTTGTTTTTTAATCGTATTAGTTTCTAATAAATCAGTTGAAAGATCAATAATGAGATATTATAAGCAATAAAATATACGAATTTTAGGTTCCAGGTAGTACTGGGAATTTACAGTGAAACTTCTTAATTTTCTTAAGATTAGATATTTGGGTATCAGCAGGCTGCTGCATCAGTACGTCGGACTCTATTGGGTCTATCTACCTAGTTTTAAAAAGTAATGCATTATAGTCTGCATGCATAAAAAACAAATCAACGCAATTTTTTTCCTGTGACCTGGAACCCTCATGCAAAATCATAGCTTCCTACTACCACTTTGAAAATTTTCCTCTCGTTTCATTTCTGATGTTGGGTTTTTCCCCACGGGTCACCCTTTTCTGCAATGTAGCCCATTTTCGAACTTCAGATTTTGGTCTATGGACTTCACACCTGTGGTAAAATTTTTATAACAATGGCAGACTGACAGGCAGACAAGACGATTACATACGCTGCTAGCTAAAACGTGACAGAGTTGACAGAAAGGAAGTGTTAATATTACAAAAAATATAATGAAATGAAAAGAGAGCCGAAACAGAGTGCCCAAATATAGTGTCAGGAAGTTATGCAACTTCTTTACCAATATTATAATAAATGCGAAAGTTGGAGTGGAATTCGCTGCACCCTTAGGCTTAGTTTATTTTACCAAGTGTGTCTCTAAATCGTGGCAAACATTTAACAAATGATGAGACACATTTGAAAGGAAGCATTGAGCATAAATTTTCTGTTATAAGAAAAGATGGAGGAAGGAAGGACCCATTAATCATCTTCACTTACAGTCCTTGGAAATGTATGTAGTCGAGATGATAGTAAATAAGCTATGAATTGTACAGAAGCATAAATTCTATTGATGGCTATTTTGCATGAAAGTAAGAGTCAGACATGACATGTCATAAGGATGCTGGAGAAAGGGTTCATGTTCAACATCATTCTTTGGCATCGTACTATCTACGATGGGTACCGTGCAACATGAGTCTATGGTTACTTGTGTCATCTATCACGGTCACTTTACTTCACTTCTTGCTGACTCAAACAATGTTAGATGAGTTTACGTCGTTTATTTTTCCACTTGAAATTTTTTCGCTTGGAATTCTTGCGATTGAAATTTTAGACTTGTACGTACTTGTACTTCAAACACCCGCGACCAGTTTTACATTGCTTGGATATTGGCAGTTGTTAAGTTTTTGATGTTAAAAAATGTTTTAAATGATTTTAAGATGATTCAGTTCACCGAAAAGAATACTGTTCTAGTGAAGGTTTAAGTTTCAATATTAATTCAAGGTAAGAATAATGAACTTGCTTTGACTGCAATGTTCATGCATAATAAAAGCATAATTAATTAAAGACATGATATAGGCGTTGACAAGTGTCATATCTCTCCCTTGGCTCAATTCACATTGTTACGCAAGATAGGGAACCATGCAAATCAGCATAAAAATCCGAAATAGTTGCATGGCACGGTCTTTGTACAGATGCCGAGTTAAAGTCGAAAGACTTTCTTGGAACAAATCAGAAACACCTCTTTTGTGTTTTAAATGAAATTACTTTGTGTAAAGTCAAAGATTGTTGGTTAAAAATGAAAGCATTTAGCATATAAAAGTCTTTTGGTATTAGAATAGCTGTAATTAACCTACTTCTAATTTGTCATGAAATACTAAATGGCCAGGAAAGAGAATAAAAGATTGAAGGACTACAATATGCAAATGAATGTGTTCATATTAAGTCTAATTAGTTTGATTTTAGTGGTCAGAGAGTTTTCTTGAATTCTTCAGTTAAAAATGCATTCTATACTTCGGACTAGTTTTCGGCCTTGAAAAGGAGTTTTCGAAGTAATTGAAGGACCAAGCTGGATTGTATTTTTAGTTTCTTGGATCCATGATTAACCATAAATCTTAGTAGTGTGAGGGACAAGGGAGGATTTTAATATTATCTCCCCAATTCTTTCATTTATTAGTTTCCTAAAAAAACATCTATTACAAATCATGCAAATCTGAAACACATTGGCTTTTACTAGCCACATTAAAACAATAACTTGATCCGCATCAGTAAAATAAATATTAGCTTTGTTCATTCGTGAAATTAATTTACTTGCAGAATCCTCAAGGCATATACCTAATAGGAGTTGGGTATCTAATTCAATTTGGAGATTAAGGCCAAATGGTCAATCCAATAAATGGTCCAATAAACAAAAAGGACTTCAGATGTATAGATATTTATCCAATCCAATATAAATTGTAACAAACAACGGCACACGCAGTTGAGCCAGATGGCCTCAAGTGATTTGGAGTGATTAGGGGTCAAGCGTTCATTTTTCAGAGGGACATGTCTAGTATTGCAATAAGCCATCGTATGAGTGACGGTATCTCAGTGACAGTAGAGGACACAATTTGGGATTAGATGTAGAGCCTAAAAGATAAAAAAAGCATTGGACGAGAGGATCCATTAATGATGCTACAGAAATAAAAGAGACTGACCTAGCTTAAAGGCAAAGATCACATCACAACAATCTCTCTAAGTTCATGCCAGGAATGTTAATCGTGTGTCCATATAGCGTTCTTGGAATTCTCATTCACTAACAGTAGCATCTCTTCTTATTTGACATGCACAGGAAAATTGTGGACAGCTCCTGAGCTCTTAAGGATGTCCAACCCACCACCTGAAGGAACCCAGAAAGGGGATGTCTTTTCCTTTGCTATCATCCTTCATGAAATTGCTGCTCGCCAAGGCCCCTTTTACACAGGACAAGACCAAACTCCACAAGGTAAGTTCTTTCAATTTTTTCAGATTTACGTACTGTGTGTTTCTCAGAAAACTCTGTAGTAAGGTTAAATATAAGCTAAAGGTTCTGCCTCATGCGTTATTTGCTTAACGTAGATAACAATATCAAAATAGTGAATCTCTCTATCTAAAGAGCTCTAGCATTGTTGAGAAGCGTCTACTTCGAAATATAGGATTTTCCACAGGTACGGCCTTTTCAAAGTTTCTCTGAAACCCGTACAAAAATCTTTTGTACTTGGTTACATGACGTTGTATTATTTATTACAAATCATAATAATTGAAAATTAAAATTTTCCATGTTTTTTCGACGTTCCAAAACTTCTGTCGGTGACCCATAGCATTACCAAAATTAGAGATGGTGTTGTTTTCTCCATGAAAATTAATTTTTGAGCGTTTTTCGTCAATGAAATTTTGGTTAAAGGAATTGTTAACTTACAAAGCGATCAGATTAAAAAAACCTCCTATGTTTTTCAAATGCTGTGTAAGTTTCTTAGTATTTGTTGGCACAAACTTACTTTTACTTCGTCCATAGCAAAGGATCTAATGCCATGTGGGTTAGTAACTAATGAAAGTATTACAACTTTAGAACATAAGATTAATATGTACTTATTTTTGTGCGAGTAAAATCCTCTTTATAATTTAGGCTGTATTTATCTATCATAAAATCGTAGCTGAGGTCATATGTATGAATACATAAGAGACTCGTAGATTCTTGACCTGATCTGCGGCATGACAACAATTGGACCCTCAGCAGCGGTCTACCACCTACGTGATTGAGGTTGGTAACATAAATCTTTTTATTGAGCGTCACATTTTCTTATTTTAGCCCACAAAACTAAGCTTTAGCTGTCATGAGAATGAGAGCCAGTCTTACCTACTCTCACCCAAGGTAATACCCCCTGAATATGAAACTAAAGGTATTCACGGGAGAACAAAGTATAGAAGTTCAGTTTCTTAAGCAAATAAAGCTTAGGTAATTTAAAATTTCTTGAGTAAGAATCTTTCAAACTAATACTAACTTTACTACTTGTCAATCCTACACACATTAAAAGTTTGCCAATTCGGATTCAATTAAAATCAAATACTGTCACTAACTCATCTGATTCTGCTCTTTTATAACAGCGTACTTATTTGAAATAGTCATTATCACAGCACTATTACACTATGATATGTGCATTAGACCTTCACTTTCAGATAGAAAAACAATTCTTTCAAAAGGAAAGTTTTTGTCATTAAATCACTTAAGTAGATTAAAATTTAAGAATTCAACACTATAGGTTGAAGGTTCACTATAGGTTCAGTACTGAAACACATTTCAGTACTGAAAACAAAAATTAAGATCGCCTTGTGAAACAAATCTCTTCTTTTCTAACCTTAAATCAAATCCCGGTGAGAATAGAATCGGGTAGTATGCTTAAGATTAGATTGAGCATATTCTATTCATCACACCCGTTGCGGACAGTTCAAGGATTTCACTCCTTTTCCCCCTTAATTTAAGCTCATATGACGATTTATTTATTTTAAAATGTGCAAATTTGAAAACGAGCTTTTGGCTTGGAGACGGGTAGAGTCACCAATGGAGAAAGTTCCTTCCCACGCAATATGATCCCCCTAGTTATTTTTTCCTTCCCTTTATGCAAGGTCGTATTACATATGTACTCGATTCAAATAATATATTCCTCCGTCCTTACATTTATGCAGTGCTTCAACATTGATACTAGTCCTTCACTTATTTTTTCTATTTTGAGTACGATCCATACGATAAATGCTATTATTAGCTTTTCTTCTTTCCACTCCAGATAGGAAAGTCACTTATCTTTACAAAAAAATAGAATCGCATGTACTTTTAGTCTCCATATTTATTGGAAAAGTTTATACTATTATTATTACGTATATTTTGTAGTGTGCGTAAATTTTATTTAGTAATAAAACTTTAAACTGTCGAAGATTACACATATATCTGATGGCGCAAATGCAATTTTATTTCCTTACTTGAAATTTTCGACATCCTTTACACTGTCGTTTCCATTTATTTAAAAAAGAAAGTTTTTATGTTGCCTGCCGGCAAATATTTTTAGCCAGTTTTAAACCAGGATCTTGAGTTTCTCCATATGCGGAAGTTGGAAGTTTCTCCTCATCTATTATAACAGTTACTATCGATAACCAATGGTTTTCGAACTAAAAGAAAGGAAGGAAGTGAGAAAGTACAAAAGAAAGGTGAGACAAATAAAGAGAAGAGCATTATTTCACTATCACACGATCTCAGTTTAAGTCCAAACCCATATTCTCTAAATCCCCTAATGATCTTCAAATGCTGTCATTCATGTGAATTCATATTTACTGTCTATGTTTGATGCTTTCGTTTTAGATGAAATTCTCTATCTCCGATCGAAGATCGAGGTCAGCATTGGTTTCTAAGCGTGTAGTAGCCAAAAAACCATAATAATGGCCATAATTGCTACTACTTTTACATTAAATTTATCTAAAAATAAGATGACAGCCTTCAATTTTTTAAAATTAATTTAGTGTTTTGTTTTCTGCAAATAGTATTATGCAGCCTCACTAACATTCATAGAATGTGTTGCTCCGCAAAGAAAATATTAAATATGTAAAAATTTTATATGAACGAGTATTGCATTCCTATAACTCGTAAGATCTCCACGAATTTGCACTATAGTATCAGGTTTCCAAATATTTTTCTGTGTACTTTTGTCTTTCTGTTTTAAAGGAAATACAATGCATATATTCGGGAGTGAGATAAAAAAAAGTTGCGTATTTTGTTTTGGAAGGAAGTAGTTCATTTTAAATGTCGTTTGTGTTAAACATTATCTGCAACACATATATATTGCAAAAGCTTGAAAAATTTCGAATTCTACATTGTATGAAGCGTTGGGCTACTAACATTACACGGATGAATTTTTTCCAAAATTGTTAAAACGATCAACACTACGTAACGTAGTTGTGGAAAATTCTCGATCCGGCATTCTGAGAATCCTGACTTGAATGCTACCAGAAAAAACAAATATTATAGTCCGAACTCTCTTTTAATGCAGTATGAAGTATAGTGAATTGACTCAAGTGCGTATCATACAATCATCTACAACATCTTTTGTGGGATTTGACATGACGTAAAAGCCGAAAAATAGGTTCCTTACTGGAATGAGAAAATTGTATTTTAATGGGGTTAAACTGCGTGCATCAGAAATGGTGCTCCTCAAGCCTTCGAAGCATAAAATATCTAAGACGCTGTTCAAACGCTAAAGTTAACTTCGTAGGCAAAGGAAATACTATTCCACCAAAAGTTAGGCTTTCATTAATATTACAAAGACCCCATGGTGATGGTGTTAAGAATATACACATTCGTTGTTCAGGTTCTTGTTTAAGTATCAAGTAGGCGCAAGGGCTGTTTTAATTCTTGAAAATGTTGAATGATATTAGATATAAATCAACATGTATTTCATTTAGTAAATTGAACAACTTGTAATTGACTACTTCTTAAAGGTTTTTATTGGAAAAGCCGAGAATAACTGAATTTTTGGAGATTGGGGTTTGATTTGGAATTGAATTTGTGGTTCGTTTTAATGCGTATTACTTTGATCTGAAAATAACCATTTGATATGACGGAGAAGAACAGCTCCCATGCGGTGGGTTTCATGGGTTTTATAGGAATTAAAGTAATGATGCGTCTTGGGGGGATTAGTTGAGTATGCCAACGCAATGTACACCCACGCATGGAAAAATACCCCCGGACATTATGTAAATTAGGTTCCCGAAATTTCCTAGTGTCTCGTTACGTCTTATTTGTATTATTCTATACCACCCCTTCACACAAGTTCTGGATGGATGTAATTATTGCTATCATACGCATACATTCGAATGAGAAAAAAAGTCCCACATACAGGTTTTTGCGTGGAGTACAAATAAGCTATTCCATTACTAAGGTAAACAACGGTTTGCTAAATTTGTTTTGTTTTGCTTGCAGAAATAGTACAACAGCTCAAAGAGGGTCAGCTAATACGACCGAATACAAACGATTTGGAAGTTGATGAAGGATTCAGCCAGTTGTTGACGAGTTGCTGGGAAGATGACCCCATCAACCGCCCTGACTTCGCCCAGATCAAACTTAACATTCGGCGATTTAATAAGTAATTAAATTTTAGTCGTTTGATCGTAAAGAATGTTCATAAAAATGTAGGGGTTAGATCCATGCATCCGTGCGATGTAAGTCTACAACCATTTTCTCTAGCAAATGCGTTGAATACCTGCATGCGTACGTATAAATGTAAAATCTACGACGAACGATTCATTCTCTCCAAACCCATTAAAATAGATGGATTCATTCTACTGACCATTTACCTGCCGATGTTAGAAATTCGGTATTCTTTGACTGTGCAGAGAGAGTAGAATACAATTTGTCTTAACGTCTCTCTTGAAAGAATTACTGTCTGGCAACCTGAAATATATATTCTTATTCGGTGACGGTAGATTTCTTTTTATGTGCATGACAAAAATATCCCTTTCTTCTATCTTCCTTACGCTGGCATATACCATTGTGTCATGCATATCCTGCTGTACGACAGAAAATGGTTAGCCAACTAGTTTAGCCCATCAATGTTGACGACTTTTTTTATTTGATCCACAGCTTATGTGAAATGGGCTAGCAATTCAAGGAAAAATATGAGTAGAAATTTGACGATGATTGCGTGAAAGAATAATGCAACTACTTTCACCTACCCTTCTAATTTCGTTCCCCATGTGCATGCAGTTGCTCGTTTGCTTGTCTACAGTATCCAGTAAGATAAATTATGGATAAAATTAATTCTTATTGTAGTATTAGAAGGCAAGGAAAGCGGGTTTATGTCCTATCAGGATAGATTATAGATGATTAAAAATATGACCGAATTTCTTTGGTGTAACTCAAATAATTTAGCTAACAGCTCTAAGGGGTTTTCAAAGTTTTCCCTAATTTCTTTAGTGTAAATTGGAGGTATACATACTTGTATTTATGTCATCGTTGGAATAGTTGTAGTCAGTAAACTACTAACTTCTGGAACTGGAAGTTTTAGGGTATTTTGAATATAGAGCAAAATTAGCCGTTGATTGACTTGGTAATCAGTTGATACTTTGATGCTCCCTTAAAGAAAGTTGTGAAACTGAGCTAGTGAAACCTGGACTTAGATTGAGATAATAAGCATTTTGAATTTCTCATCATGAATCCTTACAACCGTTTTGAAGTAGAACTTTTGCTCCTTCAGCAGATGCAGAACCAGCATGTAATTTCATATTTGCATACCATAGGCACCAAGTGATGGCAAGTCAGCACCCATTTTTTACCATTCGCATTCTCATCCAAGATAATGTTTGACGTGACAAGGCAATACCTTTGTGTAGGAACTGTAATGAAACTTATGGGTGAATTTTCTATCTGGCTGTCTTTTTTGTGTCTCCAGAAGTTCAAAAGTAATATCACAGGATTAGAAATTCACTTGGATGAAGTCATCTCTGGCAAAAACACTTTCATACCTCACTATTGGGTTCCGGACATAATGGTCTCCACAAAATGGTCTCCACATAATGGTCTCCACAAAATGGTCTGAGGACAAAATGGT
>JAQGBU010000210.1:0-45993 GCA_034698605.1 Isotoma decorata
ATTGAATGTTAGGCCTCGAGTACCCGTTCGAGTACTCGATTGAATGTTAGGCCTCGAGTACCCGTTCGAGTACTCGAAACTCGAGAGAAATTTTCCACTACTACTCGCTGCTTGATCGAATAGTAAGTAAAACCCACTGCTCAAGACCAAAGCACCTAGTACCCCTTATCAAAATCGATAATATTCAGTCCTAACTTTAATTGCTTTGGTGGTTGTAATCCGGCAAGTTTAACTAAAAGCATACAAAGCAAACTAGACAAGCAGATTGCGATAATGTTCCCACGACTCACTGGATATAAAAAGAGGAGCAATCGATTAATGCTAATTCATTGGAATAATAATCGTCTGTCATATATCAATCATACCTCTTTAAAGTGTGTTTACACTTGAACCATAAGGCATTGCATTTGCATTGCAACGATTCGGTTAAGATATGAAACAGAAGCAATTCTTTATTTTTTTTAAAAATACTAAATTGACAATAGTGATTATATTATAAGTGACTTCAGATAAGCCACTCTACAGTGTCTGCAATAAAAATTGAGTGTCGAACTCATTTTTTAAAAATCTTCAAAATTTTAATTTTTTAATTTTTTATGTCTAAGTTTTATTAGTCTAGGGTCTAGGAGTAATTGACTTCATTCACTGTACTATAATTATCATATACCAACTGAATTGCAAAGTAAATCATTAATTTAAAATCAAATTCCATTCTTAATTGTCTTTTTGTCTTCTTCTTTACTTATTATCAGCAAGACATTAAAAGACTGCAATGTTATGTGATATTAGGCTTTAACTAGTTTTTTTTTTTTAAACTGAACGATATATAAACTAATAGTAACTAGTTAAAACGTCTTATTGGATTGAATGAACTGATAACTGCAATGAATGTGCGTTGTGCTGTGGAATGACTATTGAAAATATGGATTTCTACGAATTCATTAAGTGATCGAATCTTCGTGTAAATTCCTTATCTTTGAGTAATGCCATTTTAAATTTTCATGTCCTAGTTGAGTTGACATTGCATAAAAGCCCCATCTCCAATGAATAAGCTGTTATAAATGATGTCACCCTAAATAAGATGGAAGGGGTTTAGTCGGTTTAGATTGAAGTCAATACTTAAAACTTCATTGAATGGCCATGAGTTTGCTTGTAAGGTTCCTGAGAAAGCCTGATTTCTAAATCCAAGAGCATGAGATGACCGTTATTTAATTCGGACTTAAATACCCCTCATCCAATCATCCATGTATTGGTTTTAGCTCGAATTACATTTACATTCTGCAATTTGATTAACTTTCCTACTCAAGGCCAGTGGTGGTCAGCAAGGCAAGCTTAACTGGAGCTGACAGTAGTATAGAGCTTATTAACTTCTGGTGTGTAAAATAAATGGACAGATCAGAAAATGACAGATAGAGAAGAGATTCGTTAGCCAGTAAGCCAGTGAGTGAGATTATCGATAACCCTGATGGTCCCCATGGTACATGCTGCTTGAGGAATCATTATAAAAGTCTGGAACTGGTCTATATAGTTAGTGACGTTCTATGTTAAATAATTTGTAAACATTTTTTTTTCTATGTTTGTCCAATAATTATTATGGATTAAGAATAGTAAGAGTGTTTTTTGATTTTTTGACTGCGCTTATATTATAACTTCCTCTGCTACTATGAGGACATATTATTTGTCTCCGTGAGATAAAATATTGTGCGAAATTGGCAACTTTTTCTCAAATGAGATAGAAGTTTCATAAGCAAAGATAAATGTTTTATTCCTACATACACTCAATAGAATATTGGGTCTTGTCTTGGGTGGATGATGAAATGCGAAAATGGCAATTGTAATGTTACATAGTGGGATGGGATGGGATTGGATTGGATTGGATACAGGAGGAAGTGGAATTTATGTAGCGAAATGAAATGAAAAGTGGATGAATTGAATTGGACGCAAGAGACTTTGTTGACATTAGTAGACGAAGAATTCAAGACGAATATAATGGCAAGGAGGAATAGAAGTCGTTTTACTCTTTGAGTGTGTGTCCTAGCGTAAAGCCAAGCATAGTAATAATAATAATTTTGTTTGTTTTCAGCATCTTACACCAATGCATGCAATCTTGGAATATTCGCAGATATCGGAATACAAACAGTAGAAGCATGTATCACAGTGTATGTGCACTACGTTATTACTGTGCATTTAATTTAACAATTTAAGAATCTACAAAAAAAATTATTTTTCATAATAAATGAGCGATCAAGGAACGCTAGGAAGTCTTTTTAAAAGTACTAAGAACAGGTAAACTGTCAGGATATTTTGTTTCTTAAACAGTTTGATTTCCGCACAAGATTTTTAAACGGTACGTATAAACTGCTATAAGTCTTATATAAGTAAATAGTTTTTTACAGAAAGAAAATAGGATGCAGTGTGTAGGAAATCTTATTTGTAGCTCCTCCAGAGCATTCACTTTACGTTGAATCTAACTTTTGTAGAAAGTAGTAGTAGTAGTAGTAGTAGTAGAGAATAGAGAATAGCATTATTACTATGTTTGTACTAAATGAAGGCTAAAAGTCACCTAAACAAAATGCAAAACAAGGGAGACTCTCTCCTTGGGAAATATAATGTAAACAGTAAACAAAGTGAGTGAGCTGAGGAGCATCAGCCAAATTGAAGTAAGTAG
The DNA here is from genome assembly GCA_034698605.1 of Isotoma decorata. NCBI lineage: Eukaryota > Metazoa > Arthropoda > Collembola > Entomobryomorpha > Isotomidae > Isotoma > Isotoma decorata. The sequence continues at coordinate 2,669 of JAQGBU010000210.1, forward strand.
TTGTGTAGTATGCAAGGATAATATTATTATTGTGAATGTATATTTATGCACTAGCTCTCTTTGTAATTTATGTAACCTTTGCTCCCTTCGGTGATCATCTTTATAGTATGAGAAGAGTAGAGCATTCAGCATCATAGATAAATATGGGCTTTATTTAAATTGAAACGAAGAGAGCAAGCAAATATTGCTCAAACTTGTAAACCCTTCAGGAAGGCCTTAAACCAACTTGAAGCTTAAGCTATCTTACCTGCGGTCTTTGACAGGTTAAAGCTTAGGGATTACAATCTTCCACTTGAGTAACCACGTTCGAAATATTCTAATCAAGTAAACAAAATCTTATATGTATTTATTTATTTTGACTATGTAGATTTTCAATTAAATTTTAGAAATTCATTGCAAGTCTCTATCTAAGCTGTTGTTGCAATTGTTGATTACAATGTTCATTTTATGAAGCTATGAGTACTTGTGGTTGTGGCGTAAACTTCAGCTGGTGACAAGGGACGTCAAAGACAATGTATGTGATAGTACAGTTACGTTAACAAAGAATATATTTTATGCAAAAATAGAATTATATAATGTTACAGAAATGATTTTTTAACGTCCTGATTATTTGGGTGATATTATCCATGGCATATATGTAGAGCAAAAAAAGTTAAGGAGATCAGTAATTTAAATGGTCGATGCAAAACGAAATGGTTTAATTTTAGAATTTGAAACATAAGGAGTGAGGAAAGATGTGTTGTCTTCTTGTCTTATTCCTTGATTTCTATAGAAGGATTTTGAAGTTCAGACTCCTTTGAAAAATTTGCTATCTTTGAATTGCTTCTGGTTGTACATATTATTCAGTTCAGACTCATGCTAAACATTTATCTGAATTTGTTTGTCTTTTTACGTCTACCTTTAATTAGAGCTTTTAGGCTGAATATAACTTTTGTTTGTTTTAGTCAAAACTGTGAGGAAATACTAGAAGGGAATGGGCAGCTAAAAAAGGAAAAAACAAACGGAGAAGTTTTCGTTGGTGAGGGGGAGATGAGATAAAGAAGGATGAAAGAGTTTGATTAAAATCGAGTTAGAGTATGAATATATGAAATGAGAGGATTCAGTTTAATGAGTCTAAGATAATCAGATTACTCCGTGTGTGCATGATGCATTTATAAAACAAAGGAATTCAGTCAACATGCCATATCCATGCTCACACACACGAGAGAGTCAAGTGAGACAACAGGATGACGCGAGCTTATCATTAATTCATCTCTCAGATTACCTTCCATGGCTTGAATTGTTTTGTACTTGTTTTTACTATAGACATAGCTGTATTTTACCATTGATGTTTCATTACATCCATTCATCCTCGTTCTACTAACTCACTACACTTCTCACTATATTTTTTAAATAAAAGAGCCACCATGCATTTATTTTCCAGCATGTGAAATTAAGTCGGCTTTCAATTATTGAAATTTACAAGGAAAGCGTTAAAAATCCTTCATTATCATTACCATGATTACGTTCACTTTTTAAATGCACAGTCAACCAGCTTCGTTTTAAGGACTCTCGAACCACGCTAAGTATCTAATGCACTAGAATTCCAAATCATCTTTTTTAAATTATTGGGTATGTAATAAATCGAGAGATTTAAATTGCTTTGAGTTCCAGGTGCTAATGCCAATCTGAATGGCTTCATTTTAATTATTGGATAAACTTTGAAATGTTCTAGTTATTGCATGTTCTGTGAATATTTAAAATTATGATGACTAAAAAAACACCCCTAGAGACTTGAGACCTTTGATGAATTTCTCCCGAATGAATGTGCAATTGATCTGCGTTCGTGATTTTAATGTATGATTCTGATTATCTGCTTACTATATAACCATATGTGCCATTTTTCTTCGTTACAAACGATAATTATTAATTCAGATAAGTATTTTCTTCGTTAATTTGGTACGCAGTAAGTCAGCTGTACTGGTTTTGGATTTGAAAATCTGATGATGTAAAGGTGGACTTTTTCACATGAAATTAAAACAGACACATTGATTTTGTTGCATAGACAATATTTGAATTTGGATTGAAGTGTTCAAGCGTTTCATCCTTGTTAGATTTATATGGTGGTGTTTGAATATTTATGAGATAGCAAAACACTTATTAGATTTGGTCGTTTATTATTATAAATATTGCGTGTAAGGATATAAAATGAGTGGAAGAGTCGTGTTGACACTCAACCGTGTCTATTGTCACTAAGTGTGAGTTGTGTGAGTAATTAAATCTGAAAATTTGAATATTTAAATGCAATCTAAATCATCCACTAAGTACCGAAGCCATACAGTTTATGAGTATATGAGACAATAATTGATTAAGTGAACAGACAGACATTAATTACGTAAATGCGTAAGGTTGAGGTTGAGCCTAACTTATCCGATAAGTAATGACACATAATACGCATTAAATTATTCAAAATTCCACTTAAACGATTTTTCAGCCAGGTTTGCATCATACCTTTTTTGCCCAATTTAATGTAATTTCTTAAGACTAGTATGTATATTAGGGAAAGTACGGTAGGAAGAAGTGTGATAATTGAAAAAGGCACTTAGAATACTATTTCGCATGTTTTTTGCTGCAATAGATAGATGCGTGCGCGTGCACAAAATGGTCAAGCATTTGTTCCTAAAGCAGATTGTAGTATATCAGATCATATCATGTGCAAATTTACAATTTGCATACATAATTATATTATACACCAGTAAGGATACGGATACATGGCACAAATTATCTTAATTCATCATATAACATATTGATAAAGCATTATAACCTGTATTGGTCAGACCTCGGTCTTTTCGGTGTTCGTAATTCCGTATCCGCTGTAAGGCATTTTCTCACAGAAAATTTTATTTGGTCTAGTGATATTTTATTTTGTCAATCGTACCGTTCTGTGCCAGTCAGTAGCGTTAGTTATTCATAGCAAAATTCATTCAAAACCTATCACATCGTACATGCCACATTTATTTTATATGATTGTATCGTTTTCGTATCCCCATTCTTTTCGAGAGTCTCGGAGACCAACTCCTGTAGTGTACTTTTCTACATGTCCGTGTCCTATTCCGTTTCTTTCGTGTCATGCATGCATGACTATGAGAAAACATTACGCGAGACAAAACAGAATTGTCAACGGGGCTATTTCCTATAATAAAGCTAGTTGTCTTCTAAAACATACCCAGAAGATATAATGTGCGGCAGAACTTTTTAACTCGTTGGGAGTGTATGTTCAGTGCACATTTTTACTTTTTCTGTGTCAACCCATCTAATTGAGATAGTTTATGTTTCTCATATTATTGTTCTTAACTTTTATATTTTGGTTAGTTCGGTTTAACTGGTTAGTTTTAGCTCGGCCTGGTCGCTTCCTCAGTTGCTTTTGATCGATTTTACTGGCTAAATGACCTTAAACTGAAAGTGTACGATGAATAAAGCATAATGAGTGAGTAAGGTGGCATTCAAACTTAAACGGACTGCTCACTATGAAATCGAAAGACAAAAATGATCTGACATAACATTATTATATTAGTGTTCAATAGAATCATGAAGAATTATAAAGTGCGGTAGTAAAATTTGCAAAATCCACATCAAAATCGGTAGAAAAAGGAAAGTAACATTCTGTATGTGACTTTTTTCTCAAGACAAGGTCTTCTTTTTGGTGGTGAAATTATTATCCGCAAGGACAGAGCGTACGTACGTCGAGAACAAGGAAGAACAACAAGTGTAAACCTTTTCATTATGAATTAGATATCGACGGCAGTTAGACAGTCTATTCTAATTGATTATTATTTCTGCTGCGTCTTACAAAAGCTTATAAGCTATCTACTGGAATGCTGTTTAATTGTAGAGTTGGTTGAGTGTAACTTTTAGATGGAGAAAGCATGGCTGTTATGATATGGTATGTATAATCCACATGCCTATGAAGCAAAGAGAGATTTATTTTTCTTTCATGAAATGGCAAAATGGTTACGTTCAATTGATGTTAATGGATACCTAAGTAAGCCAAGTTAAACATCATACGTTATACATAAAGGTACCAGTATCTACTAAATCGCTAAGTGGATGTAATTTGGTTGTTCCATTTCCAATTGAAGTTATCACATTATATTGCATTAGACTTTAGACGTATAGAGCTAACGAATCAGTAAGTCATGAGATATTTATCAGTTTGCGAAGCCACCTGTCCAGTCCAGTCCACTCAACGGCAAGGCAAAAGGAAACTTCCACCAATTTCGATTTTTACACTATATTTTTGCAACAGTTTGTACTTAATGTTCCCGTGGAAACGGTTCTTTCCTATCCTTTTGGCTTTTACTTTTAGCTGCTTTGTTTTTTGACCTAAATACATTTATCCATGTAGATTTTAGATCTGTATAAACCTCTAGCACCCAGTATAATTTAACCTGTATAAGTTCTTACTATCTAAGAGAAAATAATAATATTATAATGTACCTTTCACTAGACAACTTGACTTGCCCACTTTTTGCCACGATTACTTTCACTCCCTCATGGTGATGAGTGTGTAGTAGTTTAGTAGTATGTATAGTAGGAGTGACTGCTTTAACTCGTCCGTTTTGTAATGTGCTCTTTGAAGTACTATTTCTCCCATATTACCCATTTGTTTGTGACATATAATGCGTGGTAGTAGTGTTGTAGTAAATATAAATCCACTTTACAGAATGAATTTCTTGTAAATAAATAAACATAAAGGTAGCAAGCACTATCATGGGGTGTTCCTTCCTTCCCTATCGTGATAAAAGCTTACTTCGTTTCTTGTCAACAAGTACGCGCTCAACAACGCAATGTGTGAATATGAAATTGAATGTAATGGAAATGGAAATTTCCTTGAAATAATTTCTGTAATGGAGGTATGTTGTATATTCCGAGTTGGTTTAGTTAGACAAAACTAATCTCATTCTAAATTGAAGATTTCTAGATAACAAACACAGCCTCGTAAACATTTTAAGAGAGGCGAAGTAAGTTTGGATGTTTGGCTTTTATTATATCTAATATGTAAAACTTCCAGCTATATTATTACCTTATTTTGTTTGTCAAGCGTTTTTACGAAAGGTTCTTATTTTGCTTTGAAAAACCATACCTCATTCATTCTTTGCCATTTGACCCTTTGATCTCTTGCTATAACTACGTGAGTAAAAAATGGTCTTCAAAATCCAAACCTTCTACATGAACCGTTAACTATTCACGATTAATTACCGATTATTTAAATCACCTTTCACCTTATAATTGGTACTGAATTAGTGATTTCCATTGGAATTTGAATTTCTCGTCTGCATCAATGACGAACTTTATAATGAATTAGTACTTACGTGTTACGTATATACATCGGAAGATACTTTCCCTTGCATGCATGCGGTTTAGGATTGAGGGTACATGAAAGGACTTAGCATGTATGACTCATACTGAGTATCCTCTTTCTAGCAAAGGAATTTTATTGCAGGGGAAAGTGAAAGTTCTAGTGTGTGTTTGGGAGGTGAAAGCCAAAATTGCTTTCACTAGTGGTGCTGCGATATGGAATAAGAAGTTTCTACTTCGTGTCTTTGCACAAGAAATCAAGTGAAGCAAGGGCTGAATAATTTTACTTTATTTTCTTGAAATTCTCAAATGTTGAATATGAAGGAGGAAAGCCAAGGGCTGTATCAGTAAGTAGAGCTTGTATAAGTAGTACAGTAGCTACTAGTTTAATAGTAGCAAAAACGAGAGTCAGCAGGAATATCCTACCGCTACCCTTTTGAGTAACAGTGTGTAGTAGTGGTGGTGTGCATGTGTGCACTCCAAAAGTCCAATTCTCAGAGAAATCCAGCGTTGTACGCTTTCACTCCGAACTTTCTCTATGGGATAAAATTATCCAGGAATCGGATGCAGCGATATAAAGAAGCCAGTATCCGGGGCGACAACACTGCTGTGTGGTATTCATTCTCTTTCTTATGTCTGTCTCTATTTCTTATGTATGTACGGAATCCATTCATAGGCAAGCTTTATTTGGGTAGTTTGTTTGGTATAAGGATCACTCGTGGTAGTGGGTACTGTATGTATGGGGCATTAGGAGACACAATATATTATTCATCTACAGGACCCATAAAATTTTTGGGAGAAAGCACCACTATGAGGAAGGAGCCTCGATAAATGGAGTAGAATCTAGAACGGACGGAGCGTAAAAATGTATATCCTTCTTGAATAAGAAGTTTTACTGAGCCCCCTCTTCACTATTCATGGAATGGAAATTATGTCATGGGATTCGCATTATTGTGTTATGATCTTATGATTTATGCATGTCGTCAAATGTACCTGTGACCAGAGTATGCACATTCAATCGCAATCAATCAGTCATACCATTTGCAATTAAGTTTGTTTCAGGCTAAAAAAAACAAGGGGATGCTGATGCTGTGTGTATTTCATTCTAACTCTAATAACTGCCATATAATGAATTATGTTATGCATCATCAAGAGTTTTAGAATTATGTTTCCCATGTTCCCAGAATATTAAGATAAGATAAAGCAAGTAAGTAAAAGTGACTACTGTGTGTGCACTGTGTAATCTAAGATATGGTGTGGTACTTTTGTGGTGACTGCTGTGTATCCTTTAGCTGATAGCAGAAGATTTGGATCGGTGATTGTGTTATATAGTGGATTTTACGTTCGTTACGGTCTATGAACTGCCGTAATTAAGCCCGGAGCGCAAAAGCTCATTTCCATTCAAAGGTCATTTTCTGCAAAAATTCAAGGTCGATGTAAAGCTACAGATAAGAGAAGTCAGTATAAACTAAAATGTGTTTCCCTTTCTTGACGATGATGGTGTGAATTTTTGACGATAGTGTTACTCGGGGTAATTTAAGTATTAGATATTAGAATGTATTTCATGGAACTCTAGGTAAAATTTTATACACTAGGAAAACTTTTCCGATCATACTGTGTGCTTACAAAAGGTAAAATAATAAAATAAAAGCCTGTGCATTATTTCATATTACCAGGTACAAGTACCAACCCCGGTGAAATTACTATTACTCGAGTAGATTGAATCACATAAAGAATGAGGTAAAGAAGAAGTGCTTTCAGAAGTTAGGAAATTCCCAGAAACTTAGCCAAAGGATTTCATACTAGTCCACTCATCTAAAGTGTATCTACAGAAAAAGAAACCTTTTCTTATTCTACGGGGATGCTCAATAGAGACCTAAAGAAGTCTGCTAGGCACTAGAATGAAAGGACGGTCGATACCCGAGGTGCTACAAATCTGCAAGTAGTGGCAAAGTATATCCATATACGAGAGGGTAGTGTCCATGTAGTTATAGTATTTCCATAGCAGACTAGCAAAGCTAAGTTTGACCATTTGCAAATATGTTTCCCCAAGGATTCCAATTTTTGCAAAGATGAGACCCTATTTCTTGACTTGACTAGAAGAGAAATCCTGAACCAGAGGTTTTTCCAAATATATCGCTTAGGTCACTTTGACTTTAATCTTCAACGGATTGAGATCGGTTTTTGAATCTGGAATACTGGATTAGGAGGGCAAATCGTCTAAAAACTAATCTTTAAGGAGAGGGGAGGGTTGAGTTAATAGGCTGAAAAACCTATCAGCTCTTTCTCTCATTCTGCATCTCTGGCTAAAGATTAATAAAATGTTTTATAAAAAAAAAGTTGCGTCTTCTTTGGTCAGGTAATTTCATTTGGTTTCATTATTTGTTATTAACTTACTACCTACTTCTACTTCTGACGAAAGACTTGGAAGTTCAGCGTCTAGAAATAAAGTGCAAGCAATAATGTGATGAAAAGATAGAATAATGAAAAATAATGTAACTTTCAGAACTACTACTGTACTACTACTCTTCTACTCTTCAGATTTTTACTCGTGTTCTATTTTGTATTAAGTATCAAAATATTGTATTAATACTATAATCATTTATGCTTAATTTTTTTATCTTCATTTCATCTTGGAAGAAACTTGGAAGTGTCTTCTTAACATTTGCATGGTGCACAATGAACATATAATACAATCTCTATCTGAACTTGGCTTTAAAATACTCTCAGGGTTAGTAAGAACGGAAAAAATGAAATAATATGTATTGGGTATCATTTCATTGTGTATTGTTCATATGTAATGTTGCTGATGCTGATGCATCTCCCCACGGTAATAGAAGAATAGCTGCATTTATAATAAGAAAAGAAGAACAGGATGCAAGGGCGGTGGTGGTGATGGTAGTAGTGGTGGTGGTGGTAGATTTAGTGATGGTCGTCCGTCGTGGAAAAATTTTTTTGTTGGTCTACAGGGTGAAAGAATTTTTAATTTTTTTCATCCCTCGTCGTCTTTTCTTGTATGTAATGTCTTTCTAGAAAGAGAGAGTGGATTGCACCGATTGCACAGCTTTTGGATTGCTGTATTCTTTAGCAGTGTTAGTAGATGAGTGAGTGAGTCTTTTCGATGAGTTCTTTCATGGTGGTGATGGTAGTTAGTTGAGGTTGGTGTTGGTAAGCTCTTTAGCTCTTGGATACCGTGGTCCATGGTGGTGGTTGGTGGTGGTGATGATGATAGTGAATCTTCTTCTACAATATCCAGCCGTTTTTTTATTATATTTTTCTTACTTGAAACTTGCCTACTAAAGGTTACCTACTGTATACAAGATAGATAGGTCTCATCTTCACAATAATGGCCTTATTCTTACCCCAACCGAGTTCTCTGAATGATATCAGACCCAGAAGACTCCGGTCCTCTCATCTTCACTAGCAGTGGGAATTTTATGGTGAAATAAATTGTTATGAATTTCTATCTATAAACAGCTTCACATTGCTGGATTTTGGAAAAGGAAGTTGTAGACTGGTCTAAAGAAAGGCTCCTTAGGATGATAGCGTGGGCTTTTGTGGAGCTCAGGTGCTAAAGTTGTACATAGATTATCATAATTTACTTATACCGAGGGGGGGAGCAAGGTTCTATCTGTATGGAAGTATGGATGAAAATTTGCATTGCAAATAAAATATTTATATACATAAGGATTGCCAGAGAAGGAATGAGAGCATGCAAGAATTTTTACTCCAAAGCAACTAGCAAATAGATAAATGTGAAAGGTCAGCGTTTTATGAGTTTGCACAAAGTAAATAAAATCAGTCTGAACATAAAATACAATCAATTTGATTCGTTATTAAAACGAACGAGACGTACACACATGTAGAGTTTTGTCTGATTTCGAGTATGGAAAGTTACCATCAATGAAAAACAAAAAAGCAAAAACAAATCAGTTATTCAGATTTTCTTATATTTAGATGGTATTGAAATGTCTTGTTTTTGAAACTCTTCGTGCATGTAAGGTTTATTTCTGCTGAGATGAGATGAATCTTGAGTAACAACTATACAAACGGGTGTTAAATTCAATTTTTTTCCGATTTGTCGAATACTCAATAGCTTTTATAACTTATTTCCATATTAAAATCCAAATCAGGGCTAATAATGTAAAAGCAAAGGAAATACCAAGAACTCATTGGAAGAAGAGCCTAGCTTGATTAAAAGTTAAAACCCTCTTGTGTTCCCCTAAGAAGAAATCAAAATTAGCTAAGGATTTGATTTTAAAATATCTCAGAATTCTCTTGTACAAAATGAAACGGGGAAAGAAACTCAACAATAATATAATCGTAGTTATTTTCTAATAGAATGAGTCCTGAGAGTCATGGTCCCGAAAGTTGAAGAAAAACCTGTTTTCATTCCATTTTATTTGGATATACCGGTACATTTTTTATAAGAGTTATTAGGAATTTACATGGAAAACTTTAATAGTTCGGATACCCTAAGAAGATAAAGTTAATTCGCCTATATAAATGCTTATTTTTCTAATACTCTACTACACTTTTGCTGTTGACTCCAAAGATGATGGTAATGATGATGAAATTACATTACAAAACGGCAGTCATACAAGTACAACATGATGATATTATGTATTATTCCATCTACAATCTAACTTACCTAAAGTTATAAGCAAGTAACTCATTCCACAACCTAAATGCTTTCATTTTGCTTCTATTGCTAAAATAATTGTACTATCCTATCGAAACTCTGTTTTTTAGTCATACTTGTATATTATGTATGTGAGTGTATTATCTTAAGTAAAAAGATAGATAAACTGGACTCGACTGCTTTTTATTCTTGTAAAAATCAAACATGAAATGAGTTGCCTCCATGAGAATCTTATTAAGATTACATTGCACTTTTGCAAACACATACCATAAAAAGATACAATATGAAAGACCACGAAAGAGTATTAACTTTATGAGAGCATAGTATTATTCTTCTGTATATGAATCCGGATGGACTTTTTCTCTTTTATTCTCCTACTTTGTGTGAATGTCTTGAAAGATTTCAGTAAGAGAATATAAAAGGTATGTAACATTTAGATACATATTAGTAGTAATACCAGTGCGTATGCTTTTACCTTGGCAAATATTATAAGAAAAAGAGTCACTCAATACACTTATTTTTTAGCTATTTTTTAGCCGTGTATCTATCCTCACTTTGACTTTTGCTAATTGGAAGGTCACCGTTTTTTATCCCTGTCAATCTTGTTACACGGACGTTATATCATCATTACAATGCCCTGACTTAGTATATTGGTAGCTTTTTGGTAGTGAATAAAAATATACGGAATTTTGCGGCTTGCATCTCGCCGGTTGATTAAGTATATTATAGTTTTACTTGTAAGATTGTAAGGTAACTTGTATTATGTAAATGTTGTAAGAGAGTTGAACAAGATCATCATCGTCATGAGATCAAACACTACGGTACACAACAATGCTCGTAGGACCAATGAATTTTTAAGTTATCCTGGTGTTCTTTCTCTTTACTGATCTACCTGGTTTGGTCTGGTATAGTGTCTGGTCGGTCGTGTCGTAGTTTATTATTCTTGTGTGAATAACAAATTTTTGTCGATTCTCAAGGGAGAAGTAAAAAGTAGTGGTTAGCAAATAAAAAAAGAGCTTACCTGATCTCCTGCGAGTGAACCTGATGAATTATATTATCATTCGGCTTTAGGTTTATACACTGGCAGATTATTATCTTGAACAGATTCTTTTGATAAGTGTTGGTTATTTAAATGTGAGGCGTATTTATAGCTCAACCTTGAAGGAGGAACCCTTACAAATTTATCTTAATCTTTACAAGAAGGGTTCAATTATCTAGACACTCTTCTTGTAATTAGATCATATTTATTACCTAATTAAAATTTCAAAATCATCGAAATTCCTTTTCGTTTTTAATTCCTAAAAAGTACTGATATTAATAAGGGTGGGTCTCCCTATGTAAGAGTATTTTAAATTTCGCTTCGATATTCATTAATCTTCAAGGTGATGATGGCCACAGTCATGGGTCACAAAATTGATAAAATCCCTTTCAGGATGGATTGGAAACAAGATATAAAGGGTGAAGGGTCTGACTGATTCTTACTCTAAGGAAAGGAGCTTCTTTCTGGGGATCTAAATGCATGATGATGATGACCAACTGACTCGTCTTTTCACACACATGCAGGAAGCATCTTTAATGAATGGCTTTAAATTGTTTGTTTCATCGCCCTTACTTGATGAGAGATTAAGGCCTTGAAATTTTGTAGGTAATTGGCATTAAAAGTTTTAATAAACAACTTTTTTGAAATTAAAAATATTAAATAATGTACAGAACTATAATAATTTATATCCATACGATGTTTTATCATTCAGTTACATGACATTATTTAGGTTTACCTTTAATTAAACAACATATATATATGTATCTAAAATCATATTATTAGGTTCGCATATTAACTGTTTTGCTTTGTAGTGTGCTTCTAGTGGTTTGAATAGTAAAAATAATAAAATAAAATGCTACTATGAATAGTAACTATTATATCTAATAGAGTTCCAATAAGGCTGGTAAAATTTAATTATAATACTATTAATATTAATATAGGAGTTTCAGATAGTAGTTTGCTTCGAGCTTCATTCGAATTTATAAAGATGGTAGAAATGGTAAAGAGACTTCTAATTCTTGTTCAAAGCAAACAAAGAAAAATGAAGGATCAAGAGGTAGCAGGCTGGTTGTTATTTTGTGTTGTGATGTGATCTTATGTATTATTATTTGGAATTTAACTATTCCATTGCATTGAGGAGGGATTGAATCCTTTTTGGAGATCATTTTATTGTGAAGCATCACAAAGAGGAAAAAAGTTTTCCAACTAACAGTGAAAAAAATAGTCCCTTTTCTTAACATAATATTCTTTTTATTTCCTTTTGCCTTTGCCCTTCTTACCATTGACCGTATGCTTTCATCATTATTAAGTCTTCCATCTCCATCCCTAACTCAAGTTCTCATTTACTTACATAATGCTCATAATAATATTACGTATACTTGTGTACCTAAATGGTTGAGCTTTGTTAATAACATGAAGGTCTTGAAGATTGGTTCAAGTAAAAGGTAACTCAGCTAGATTTTTTTTAACAAAAAGGAGATTATAATGAGGGATTCTAGGAATTAGGAGACATAAATATGACTAAGAAGACTAACATCACCATTTTCAACGGCATCATCATCAGTTGGAAATGGAATACACTTTGAAACTTTTGTTAGATTACATTAGTATTCGTAAGTGGTGCTGGATCAGGATCTATTTCACCGTAATCATATACATAACATCTGAAGCAGAGTTAAGAAAAGACAAAAATAATTGGGAGACACAAAAAGAAAATCTTTACAATGGGATAAACCTTATTAAAATGTGTAAGTTTAAAATTTAATAAGGAGTGAGTGGAATTCTTTAAACTGGATTTTATTCCTTTGGTTTCCATTTTTAGTATTCTTTATGAACATGGTCATTAATGAAGAAATGTGTATCTCTGATCATCAGTATCAGTTGGAGTGTAGTACAAAGTCAAGATTCAATTAGTAGTAAAAAGAAAGTATTCTTGGGAAGCTTGGTAGCTTGCATGTTACAATCTATTTGTGACATGCATTTTAGGACGATATAGTTTGATGTACACATTTATGTTAAACTAAGCATGAGGCATGTGTGAATAAATATTGGGTGGTTCGCTTTATTTCATCATAATATGATAGATATGATACACTCTTGTGACTTGAACTGGTAGAAAAGCTTTTGAGATATTTTCTTACAATTTGCAAAAAGGGTTGAGTATGGATCTAATAGGTAGATATTGTAGAATTCGGTCGAAGGATAAGGTACGCTCTTATGATGGTACTCGAAGTTTTACTTATTACTATTACCTTACGTTACGACTACAACTGGACTGGTTGAATGGCGTCAGTAAATAGTAATAGTAAAATAGCGCCGTACACTCTACGTACGTTTGTACACACCGTTCTTTATCGAGAAGTTTACGTCTTGGTTTATTTAGATTGGCAATCACTTTCTTGAGCATGAAAGGTTCGGTTTTGGCTTCGCATGCTTATTCGACCTGTCAGAGGGCTTGAAAATTATCTTTTAGTCTATCCATACTAGAAAAACGGTTTCAATCAACCTATATTTTATACGTCTCTATGCATGATTATCAAATTTAAAATTCTTTTGCAATGCCTACTGGGATGTGGTGGGACGTATGAAGAAAGAGTCACATCAGATAAAAGATAAAGTCAGGAGAAGATGATCTACAGAGGATAGTGGGAAACAACATTTGTTAGCTTGATATGATCATATAGTGATAAGTAAAATCGGAAGCAATGGAATCGAAGGCTTCAAAGGTTTGAAAAGTGAATTGTACTTTTAGAGGAAATGACAGGGTGCGTGATCTGGGATGAAGTCTCGTGTCTTATTTTACACATGGAGATCATAGTGGTTGGTTGGTAAAGTGGTAGTAGTGGTAGAAATTGTAGCAGTAGTGGTGATGGGCTAAGATGGTTTGACGCTCTTACAGCGTCTTCTTAAAAAATGATGATGATTCTTGGATTCTAGATGATCGATTTCCTTATTCTTCGTCATGTTCCTGTTTCCACTTTGGTTTTTGTGAAGCTGTCCGTGGGGTTTTTACTGTTCTGTTGTGCTTCTGTAGCAGGGGAACTGGAAACATTTTTATGAGGAGAGGGCGGCGTGAAAACCGAGATTAAATTAATATTTCTGTTTTCCGTTTCTCTATATTATTATAACCATCAGGGTTGTATGTATGTGTATACGGGCCCTGTGGTGTATGATGACTAGGAGACCAAGTCTCTACAAAGAAGTACATACTTCTCATGAGGTCGTATAATTTTGCTGAATCCCCTCTGCCACTAAACTACTAAATAAATATTTCGTCCCAGTGATGAAAGCCCTTCTCATCTGATGAGCCTGGAGTGTTACAAGATGAAATAAGATTTGAGAGAGATGCGAATGAATTCCAACGTATATTACAGCATGTGGAAATGCATACATAATGTGTAGTAGTATATGTGAATTGATGGTGTAAAAGTGTGGAAGTTGAACCAAGTTTTAGATAAGTTAGTATAAATGATGATGGTTTTGTAGATTTTAGATGCGGAGATGACTAACCCCATCGGAATGATTTGTTTTCAGCTCCGATGAGCTTTGTGTTTTCTCGAAATGACAACCTTCCTGCCTTTATTACAGTACTCAAACTCTGGAATCGATTCCTTTTTACTCTTTTCCCTGTGTCCTCTCATTTCATCAGTCTTTGAATTCTAAACAGGAGTTATGACTTTCTGAGTCAATTGACTCCGTCTCACATGTTATCCTAACTATACCTACCTACTTAACCCATCTAATTATGATTTGATCTGTTTCAAAAGCATTTATTCTCCTTTGTATTATTATCTTACTCTTGACTCGTATGAAGTTACACAGGAGTTAGAACTTTTAAGAATACACTCTGCTTAAAGAGATCGAATTGAATTTTCTAGAACATTTCATTACAACAACTCCATGTACTTAAGTCAGACATATATGCATACCAACTAAAGATAAGTAAGATGAGATGATTTGGGTTCTGAAAAAGTTTTGTTCTCTTTCTGTTTAGTAAAGGTGATAAATTCATTTCATCTACTATAGTACAGTAGTCCACTGACACTACTGTACAAACCACAGTAGTACCTAATTTTAATGTCTAAATGAAGGGGCTTTGCTTGCTCCTTCCTTTGCTGACTGACGTCTGTACTGACTTACTGACTCTGTGGATGCAATGCAGTCGGTTGAATATAAATAAGATTAGATTCTCAAAGAGGCAAAGATCACAAGAAATTCCATACAAGTTAGAGATCAGATCTTCTATCTCAAAATTCCTGTATCTATAGAGGCATAACATGGATAGTAGGGGAATCATGCAATCATGTATTATGATTATTTTGTGTAAAAAACAAGTTCTTCTTCCTACGAGAGTCTCTAAACACGATTGACAATTCTCTACTAGGATATTTCTTTTTATCGCTTCCCATTTTTGGTGCGATAAATTAGACTGAAAATTAATAGGAAAGTATGTTTGACTTTGGTGATGATGAGATGCTTAAGCTTTAGGGTTGCTGATGTTAAAAATGAGAAAACTCATGTCATATCCATAGGGCCGTGGTCATGAGTATAAGCCAGCCAATTCAAAGTTCAACCGTTTTAGGATATAGGTAGAGGTGGAAGAGGTAACTGAAATGAAATGACATACAGTTCAAATTCTATAAGAAGAATGCTATTACCATAAATAGCTATGGAACTGGGGATAAAGTTTCACTTGATTCAGCATTTTTATTCAATATTTAAGGTCAATCAATATATTTTATTCTGGATCGTACTACTATATTCGTATATTCAATTGATTACTGAAGATTCAGAGGAAACCACTTGGGAATATGTTGGAAATAAAACGAAAGAGATTGAATAAAAAAACTACGACTACAGGACGTTTTGGAAAAAAGTCCAATTCTATCCAATTTCGAATCGCTATTGTTTTGATTTCCTCTCTGTAATAATTTTAGGAATCAAGCTACTTAATTGGTGTAAAAAATATCCAAACAATTATTCAATATTGGGCACCTGGCAGTTTTCCATCTATATTTTATTCTTTGTAGGAACAAAATAATAAGGAAATAAATGTTTAGCATTAATTTCGCTGTAGTTGTATAAGAAAGCAAATTCTGTTTCTACTTAAACAAATTGTAACTACTTAAGTGAGCAGTTTCATAATTGCAATAATATTGTTAACAATGAGCTATGCCATTTTATCAACTGGATTGTCCACTGGGGCTTTAACTTTGTTACCTTTATCGTTTGTAGTTAGGATATGCCTGTCTTAATATGATAGCGGTAAGTGAGTTGGTTTGGCAAAGTAGAAAGAAGTTGTGAGTGTAAATTGAGTGAGTGTAGAAGATGGATGAGAAGTTCCTTGGATATAAATCTTGATCAGAAAGATAGAGAGGAGGGGATCACAATTGACAGTCTATTTGTCTACTCGAGAATTGATTATCCATCCGTCTGTCAATGTGTCCCTTTAATTTTCTTTTCTTATTCTATATTTATTTTAGCATATAAAAGTAAAAGTATTACTTATATTTCTTGTGGTTATCTTTACTTGCTGTCTGTATTTACTGTTACTACTACAACTATCGCTTTGAAATTTTGTCAAATTTCAGATTTATCTTTTTTATTTTGCATTTTGGAAAATCACCAAAAATCTTATCCTATTGTCATCCCTAATTAATTGTAAAGAAGATCCTCATGTAGACTGTACAACATGTTGACGTTTTTTTCCATATAGAATCGGTCGCATAATCTGATGAAAAAAGAACAGTTGAAACGCTTTTTTTGTTTTCTAATTTTATTTATTAGAATACAATTTCTGAAATTATTGAAATATTTACAAAGAGAAAGTAGAAAAGTCTATCAAAGAACAAAATAAGAAGAATTCGTTAAATTCATTGTAATATACTTAGGCACTAATAATGCTTTATAGATCCCCAGCTTAAATCCGTTTTGAAAGATTTCCTACAAGAAGACAGACAGATCACGTTAAGTCTTCTCGTTCGCATTTATGTTTCAATTAGAAGTATATGAATAGATATAATATATAATAAATATGAGTAATTTTTATATCTATTATTTAAATCGTTGAATAGAGTGAATTTTTGTTATACTATAGAGGTGTACATAGTGTGATACATATAATAGCTATAATCATGATTTCAGGGTCCTTAAATGTTTTAGCTATTATTTTATGAAGATGATGCTCGTTTTTTATCTATCATATCATCAACAAAGTACCAAGCTACTAACAAGACAAGATAATTATTTATTGTGGAAGGAGAATATCCCCTAATCCCCTATAGCTTAATTAATCTTCAAAAATCTTTATATTTTTAATTCGAGTATTACAACTTGCCAAGATTAGGTCAATGAAGGTAGATTGTATTTAGGAGAGATGGGTAGCCGCTTTTTAGGGGAGAGAAAATTACACTAAGACACTATCAATATAATTCTCACGACATAACCTTGAAATAGAACAAGAGTATTTTTCATTTTGAATCACAAATTAAAACTGAAAAACAGGATTTTTAAAAATGATTGTGAATTGCCAGAAAATGATATCGTACACATGATACGGATTTTTATGACAAAGGATATGAGGACTTTTAGTTTTTATGATTAAAAAGTTCTCACATGTTGCTGCATTTTAAACTAATACTCATGTTGTATTTAGCTAAATACAAGAGTTTATGAAAAGGATGTAGAGTGGCTTCGTTGGCAGTGAAATAGTTGTATAGCATCAGCAATCAGGGCTATCAGGGAACGTAAGTTAAACGGCGGAAATCCTCCTTTTACTCCGATTGTATCTAAAAAGTAATAAGCGGATAATTACTGGAGTTTGTTTTATATTTCACCTCGTACAAACTTATCTTGCAAGGAGGCGTGTTAAATTCAAGAAGGTGATGTACTATGTACAAAGTGGTGATTTCTTGTGAGAAGTTGAAAAGGGGTGTGGTAGTATGTTAAATAAAAACTTACAATTGGTTGATGCAATACTAAATACTCATTCAGTACAAAGGTTTTTGGGCAAGCATAAAATAAAATAGTCATAAGAGTATGTATGTGTTCAGCGTAGTTTTTTTTGCTGTTTCTGAATTTCGGCTGGAAGTTAATTTTAATATTTAAGGCAAGAAAAGATAGTTAAATAGAATTCAGAATTGGGACATCCAACCCTTAACTTTGTAGAATATCATATACCGATCATTTATCTGGAACTTTATGCTTTAGTTTGTAACGAAACATGATATTTCAGTCTGATAAGATTAGAAAATTTTAAAGTAGAAAAATCAGCGTTTTCATAACAAGGGCATGCATACTACTAATAATAGTAGTAGTAATGTGCTTTTGCCAGGTCGGATGAATTAAAGAATCTCGAAATTACCAGGATGGCCATCCGGTCCGGTTTACTCGGTACTTGTCCCGTTTTTTTGGATAATCATCCCGGACATGAAATTAATTAACTTTTTTAATCATACTGTTATCTAAAATACTGAAAACAAAATCCAATATTTAGACGAGTGAGTGCAGTATTTTACTGCAATTATTCATATTACACATCATATGCTAAAAGTAGGTATCCTAATATATTTTAAGTAGGAATTCCTATCCTAAAACTTTGCGCTGAGGAATACTATTATTTTTAATCTACCATGCAATATGCGTAGGTGTAAATTTTCCAACATTTAGTGTTTGCTTCAATATTTTAAAATTTACTTATTTTTATAAATAAATAAGACGACAGGCTTTTAAAAGGTGTGGTGTAAGCTTCCGGGCCTTTTCTTCGTGATTGATAATAGTCATGGAGTCATGGTCTTTCTAACGAATTATGAATTTCTAGCTAACTCTTCTTCTTCTGTGATGATGACTTATTAGTTATTAATCATTGGATAAAAATTAAATCCCTTTGCTTGTTATTTGTTCCACTTTTTTTAATTTGATAAAGTTGATCCAATTCAAAGTTGTAGTTTGAATTGCAAACCATAACTGAAAAGTAATTCAGACTAAAGCCATTTTCATAGTCATAAATAACTAATCACACATGTAGTTATATGCTATTTTCAATCCATTAACATTTCAAGTGAATGTGGTGGGCTGAAAATGCTAGCATAAACTTGAAAACATTCTAGTGAATGAAATTGAAAGGAAAAATGAATGGAACTTGCTTCCGTCTTGGTTGTCTGTCCCCTATGATTTAGTAATCTAATCCGCGACTGAAAGCATGCTTATTAGGATAATATTTTGAGAATAAGTATAAATGTCAGTTTTATTGTTAGACAAATAAAACAAACATATATTTATGATAACCCTATCATTTCTTGTATCAAAGAGAATCAACGCACTATCATCATTGGTATTAAGAGTATTAACATAATAATCATCATTCAGGAAATAATATGATTATCACTATGCTAATGCTAATGACTATAATCTTCTTCATCCCTGTAGAAGATGACACTGATTTTTATCTTAAGAGGATGTTTATTAGCGTTGAGTTGAGCGTGGCTGGCGTGTGTGTGTTTGCAAAAGTTGAAGTGTGTTGCACTTGTGAGCTTATAGAACTTGCCTCAAAAACAAGTATCTCATGTTACATTTATCTATGCAAAATTTTACAATTCTCATTTAACCTTAATTTTTTGCATGTCTTTTAGTTGCTCATGTTTTTATTTGTTTTTAAGCAAAGCTACGTATTTGTAGCATATACGATGCTAATGTTTTCCTTGGCTCATAATTATACGTTTTTACAACAGCATTTATTTCCAGCTCTTTTATCTACGCAACAAGTTAAACTTCAAGGCTTTTCATATGGAGCAGTTTAATTTTGTATTAGTAGTGTATCTCTTTGAAAGTTTCAGCATTTGTAATCCTATGCAAAATTATGATTAAAACATGCCAGCGGTTAGTGGAAAACTGTTGAAATTCGTGATACAATTTTATTACATATTTGTTTGAACTTCTAAAAGTCAAAATAAATAGGTATCAATGAAATTTATTATAAATGCATGTTCCTACTAACTCCAGTAAAATTGACAATTGCATGAGCTAGTCAAAGACTCGTAGATGTGCATGCATATTGAAAACTATGAAGCCCACAATTTACTCGTAATCAATGAGTTTGAAATAATAATATTACTACATTACATAGTACTCAGCAGTTTCAAAAATTATTGAAAGCTTTCCACAACTGACAGACAAAGGTGACATGTCAATTTCCTTCGTGTGAAATTCTCGCAGTACAATGTTACTTTGTGTCTCCTGATCCTGACATTATATGCATAATTGAAATAGGTGGGTGGTTTTTGTTTTAGGTAGGTTTAGGTATGAAACGTCAGTTCCTGTGACACAATGTTTGGGTCTTGGACCTATATGAAATGCGTATTCAGTAGTAAAGAATTGAAGAGTAAATAGAATAATCTAGGTGGTTTAGTTTAGTTTGGTTAGTTGATTTGGGAAACAAGCAGAAAGGTGAGATGGGTTTAACCTTTTGTATTTTTGGATGTCTAAAGGTAAACGTTGAATGCAGAGCAGCAGGGCATTCAGACCTAAGTAATGTAGTGGACAGGCAACAGGAAATATTTAACTCCGGATTTCCACGTCAACATCCTTCGTAACTCCCTACATTGGATAGCTAAACGTCGAATGGGGTAGAGTATAGCATTGATTTAGGTAGTTAAATTAAACTGTAAAATACCAAACCTTTTTCGGTTTTGAAGGTATTTTGTAAAAAGATTTAAGGGATTGTGATTGTATGGCTAACTTCCATCGAACAATTGACAAATACCAGGTACTTAATGAAATGAAGGACACCGACCGAGTTGAAAGGCATAATATAGTAGTCTCTTAATAATAATATGATTGTTAGTGTTATTCTAATAGAAATAAAGGGGTGGTCCAATCAGTAAGGTTAGGTGGAAAGATTCGATGTAAGTCGGAAGAATAAGGTCCGAAGTCCATATTTTCGGAAAGGTATAATCATGATGGTGAATAAGGTCACTTGATGTCAAATCATTCATTGCATTTATTTTGAAGAAGACTACAAAACTACAGAATACAATACATAGCTTGTCACTTCTACTTCTATTCAATTTCAGGGCAAATCCTTGAAAGACTATCTAGATTGTAGATTATCCACTCCAGATTCTATTGAAGATGAGTTTGAGTAGGAAGATAGTTTGAAAGGTTTCTTTAGATTAGGTTCATTTCCTAAGGATGAGCAAGAAGTGTTAAGTTGAGTCTATTGTATTATTACTTTACTTAAAATCATTAAGGGATAAATAGACATCTGAAATCCGAATCGCGTGCATTAGCATTGATTCGTGTAATACTGAATTGTTGGTCATTTTTATCATAAATGAAATGGCTAATCAAATTGAATCAAGCTTGACAGTAATGAAAGTGATCCGGGTCCAAAGAACAAAGATACTTCTAATGGTGGATACAAAAGGCATGATCATGGTGACCAGTGGCCACACTCCCGTGACTGTCAACATGCAATATTGCCGTATATTACTATGTCCATGTCCGAAGAATTATTGACTTGAATTTTGACCTGTAATGGTTGGAGAAGGCTTCTTCTGCTCACACCTTATTATGATAGTTTCTTTAGAAGTAAAAGTCATTTCATATCTGAGACACGACCTTGCTTTTTCCCAACTTAATCTCTTCCATCTCGTCTATCTATCCTCTTGTCTACTCTACCTGAGTTATTTCAATATGATTTTAATTTGAGATATACGTTTTATGTGCTCTAGCTGTACATTCCTTTATTGGTGGACTAATTATAAGACGCTTAAAAAATAACCGAAATATGTCACTTTCAGTTACATTTATAAGCACACACACACATATATATAAATATATATATAATGAGCTCTGAAATCAGATTTAAAATAATTAAATAACTTCAACTTCAAATAACTAATTTTAAGTGTGAATATTTGTAAACAGTTAAACCACATGCATAAACAAGGAAGGATAAACAAAGGATTGTTGTTCAACATTAATTACCCAACTATTTCTATTGGTGGGGTGAAGAACTGACAAAGCATTCGAGAATTTCAGCATAACTTGGATTTGCATCTCATCTCAACCGTCTGTAAAATTCATTATTATTTGCTGGCATACACTAAAAACTAAATACTCCACGGATTATTAATATTTTAATACTGATCTCAAGTTTGTCAAGTTCAGAGAAGCACGCAGCGATGTTCTTCATGGTGAAATCTAAAATTATTAAGATTGTAATTCCAAAAGAAAGACTAACATGAAGGCGTGTATTTATTCGATCCAAAAGGGCTTATTCAGCTCGGACAAAGTACTATTTGTATTAATTAGAACAAAAAAGGATTTGTAAGTCCAGTTTGTTGTGTAAGCCTAATATCTTAAGAGTGATTGATTATCATGTTATCAATTTGCCCTCTACACAAAACCTGACTCATCTTTTTACTTCTTCCGGGGAGTAAATGATAGCTTTTTAACTTTTTATAATTTTGCTGTGCATTAAAAAGATTATGTAAATTGTGAATTAAAACGGGTAAGTCACAATTCACAGTACCCTTGTAATTTACAACAAGGGCAACTTGTACAATACTATGCCATTTATTTTACTGGTGTAAAGTCCTCCTGTAGTCCCCTCCCCACTCGTTCTATCAAAATGACTAGTTAGAATAATTTAAGCCTGCGTAGGACAATAGTATAAGCTGAAGACCTTGACACATGAAACATTAAATATGCTGGAGTATTCAGTAGTAGTAGTAGTAGTGTTGTCAACAAGAAAGGTTTTTCGCTTGTAACTTTTTGTTTGTTTCATTGATATCAAAGGTTAGTTTTTGGCCGGTAAAACAAGGAATATCTATTGAAATCCAAGTTTTTAGCAACTTTTTAAAAAATCTGGACCTACAACTGCAACGATTGTTTTCCGTGAATAAAGTCCAATCTCAAAATAAGGCACCACCTTTTTCATAGGTTCAGATTTGAATTTAATTTAATTTATGATTTTAACGTATCTGAATATCCCGAAATACGGAATGTATCAGTATTATCGCTAATAAAATTGCTTTTTGTATTTAATCGCATTCCTAAAGTTTGTCCAACCTGTGTTCAAAAGTTGTCACAATTATGTCAAAACCTGATCCTCAAAAAATAAATGCTTAAGCTAGATACAAGTACAAGGGATGTAAACTAGAACAACAATTACAACTATAAAGTTTCGAGATAGATTATAAAATGTAATGTTATGTTATGGCTATGTGAAGCTTGTATTTTCTATAAAATGCAATGCTCAATCACCCTCATCACCATTTCATACTGATACTACTCCAAGCATGTTTTGACTATTTCGAACAGTATAACAAACATAGAAGAAGAGACAATAAGCATGTAAAATGCACGTTGCTGAACGGAGAGAGCATCCAAGTATTTTTAGAGCTTGGCAACCCTTCTGGCTAAAATTAAATTTAGTGTATTTTTAGTTTTTAACTAAAGGTCTCATTTTCATTTCCTCTTTTAATCTATAACATTTCTCTAGTCTAACTATTTAACTAAAAGTAAGTGAGACCATGATTTTTCCTCTTCTTTCTCCCTTAAATCTTTCTTATTGAATGCATGCAAAATATATGCATGCTTGTAAATCATTTGAAACACCTCAAAAGCAGTCTTTGTTTTTAAAAGTGTATGAAAATATTGTGTTTAAATATTGTAATAAAAATTATAATTTACAATGCCATGGTCATCACATTCTGCGTTTCAAATATCTTGTTTGAATTTTGATTTACTTACGAAGCTTTTTTATGAAAAAGTTAGACTTTAGCAACTTTTTTATGAAAAGAAGATGATATTTAAGTCTAATTTAAAAACTTGAATATTTTGATTTCATGTTATGCAAGCACACAAACTTACGAAACTTATGACATTTCAATGTCTATTATGTTTATGTATCATTGATGTATTGGTATTATTTGATGATAACCTTGAGTTAGTCTAATCATTTGCAGCTTAGTAGCTTGCTTTGATATAATATTACTAGCCTAGGAGCAAAGTAGTAGTTTCATGTTGGGTTGGTAGTGATGACAAGGAATGACATAGGCAAGGATGTTGACAGTTTTATGAGATTCTGACTGAAGGGTTGTCCACGTGCTCTATCTTATGTTGGGCCATTGTTAAGGTTATCTGTCACTTTAGAAGGTTTCAATTTGTCAATTTGTCTATATTCACACCCATTTGGTTTCGATTATAATGTATAAGAAGATTTTTCTTGTGAATTTGAGAATATTTGCTAATTTGCTTTTCTTTGTTTTATAGTGTTCACTGAAGAGGTAAGATGACCATTTTGAATAAAAAAAGATAACCAGTCTTGCACACTGACGTGAGCGAAATGGAGCGCAAAAATCCAAGAAAAAGTCCCGTCAGTGCAGGTGGGCCTCCGGCGAAGGTCTCACGCAAAAGAAATAAAAATGGAATTAGCAAAGTAAAAGAAGAAAAACATCCTGTTGGTGGACCTGATCCAGGGGGTGGTAATCAAGTAAATGGGCCAGGTTCTGTAGGAGGACCTGGAGGTCCTCCAGGAAGTCAGTTCGATTCTCAATCCATGGATGGGTCTAATCTTCAACCGCCGTCCGGAAATAAGGGCCTGCCAGATGAACTGTTAATGAATGGAGGGGATATCAAGCTAGAGAATCCATCCACACCTCATCAACAAAATGAGTGTCCCCCGGATATTCCACCTTTGTCAGAGCTGGGTCATGATTTTCCTCCTGACTGTAAGTTCTGACAACAAGTTTTAAACGACTTCTAAGATTACCTACTTAAACTCTTCCAAGTAATTAAGGAAATTAAAATCCAGTGTAGTTAATGTAAATTGCTAGTTAAACAGGGCAATTACATGGTGTAGAGTTGAGAATAATGTTACATACTCCATTTGAAATGAAACTCCAATCAAGTTTTATTATTGGGTATTTACCCAACTGCTTGGCTACTGAATATAACTATTTGGGGCATATATGTAAGTGTACAGTATACTTTCTGAGGGCTCATGAATTACTTTGGTAAGATCGTTGATGGTAATTCTTGAGTTAAAAATGTTCAATTCATGCTAATTACAAATGCTGATGAGACAATTCAATACAGATCTTCGGTTCAGAGTAAAATTAGGGAAGGGACAATGCAATACAGGTTCACTAGAATAAATGTATTTTGAAACATACTAGGAGAAAATACTACTGTCTTTACATTACATGTTTTACCTTTTGTCTTGATCAACTCATTCAGTCATATCTGCATGTCATCTAAAGAATTTGCAAACATAATAAATTCCAATAGCTCAAAGAAACAATTTCATTCCATAAACCCTCCATGTCCTTGGCTTTTATTATCATAGTAAAGGAAAGGTAGTTAAGAAGTTCGATCTAATTTTGAAGTAATTTTGTGGAGCATTTCAAGTGTAAAACACTGGCAGTGGAATGAGAAAGAATTTAGTTTTGCAGGATTTGCTTTAAATCAAACTAGCTTGATACTGTAGTTTGTGATTATATGCTGCATTTGTAAAGACTGACAAAAGAAGCTGTGTAGGGCTAGTTGCAAAGACAAAGTTGGAGTTTAGCCACTGCTAGCCGAAGTGTAAAGTTTGTTGGTGTTTTAGATTTCTTGGTGGCTAAAAAGTGTGAACTCAAAGAAAAGTTGTTTAATGTTAGACAAACTCGAAACGGCAAGGACATGACCTCGGTACCAACCGAATAAAACAAGGCCATTGAGCAAGTACAGACTGATGAGAGATCTACTGCGCTTTAGATTTATGACAAAGCCTGTGATTCGGATTACCATTCAAATAATCTTACATAGAGGAGTAGTAGAGAAAGAAAAAAGTTTTCCGATTTCGGAGAATATAAACCCTTTTTGTAATTTTGGTGGGTCCTTGGGACGAAATAATAGTTTCTGATCCATATATTTGGTTATAGGCAAACCTCCGATGAATTATAATTGCTACCCCCACTATAACAACAATATGCCACCAAACAATATGAATATGCCACCTCATTCATCGGGAGACTTTGGACCGCCTCACTCACATGGACCTCACGGTCCTTGTGGTCCACCAGGTCCAGGTGGGATGAATCAAGGAGGAATGAACTATCCTTCTCAGCCACCCCCGCAAATGCCCCCACAACAGCAGCCACACCCACCGACTAAGCAGCAACCAAGTACTCTAGAAGCCCAATACATGCAGCAACAAAGCCAAATATTTGTATTCTCAACCAAGCTTGCTAATAAAGCAGCTGAAGCTGTTTTCCAGCAGCAGTTCCCTTCCATAATTGCCTTCCACATGGCACAGCCTGCTACTCGAAAATTCCTTGAGGTATGTGCATAACTTAAATAACTTTCTGCTCGATTCGAAGTTAAGGATGCCTAGGGAAAGGATACAGTTATGCGTAATACCCCTAATCAATATATAATCTAAAAGACAAGTTTAACTTCTAATAACATTCCATCGTTCTAACTCATTAACTTTTTATGATCGTGATGGTAAGCTCTTTTCTGCATTTGTTGCAGAAAAACCCATTCAAGCTGAACAATTTTGGAAGACAGTTTCAAGGAAATCCAAATTGGCCTGGACCTGTTCCACCTCCTCAAGGTGGTAAAATGGGAAAAGGTTCTAAAGGAAATATGCAGATGCAAATGCAGCCTGGGCCTCCTCCTAATATGCCACCTGATTTTAACCCTATGCATCAAGGTCAGGGTCCTCCTGGTGCTCCATGGAATACTCATAACTCCCCTGTACGTAATTCTCGATATATACATCCTATTCGTTTTATTCGAGGCTGTGTAATTTGATTAATTCGTAAACGAATTTATCTTTAATAAAACTTCAACATTAAAACCTTTCAGAAGCCACAGCAGCAAGGCTATCCGAATTATTATGATGGACCGCCTTACGGGCCAGGGCCTTGTCAACAGCAGGGACCAGGACCCGGTGGGCCTATGGGTCCATGTGCACCTGGCCCTGGCCCAGGACCTGGTCAACCTCCTCCCGGCTACTTTGGTGGTCCTCCAAACCATGGCCCACAAGGTCCTATGCCACCTGGAGTAAAAGTTCCCGATGAAAACCTTACCCCTCAACAGAGAATGCACCGGGAAGAACAACTAGCCAAAATGAGTAGAATGAAACTATTATTGTTTCCGGAAAACAATGATCCACATTCGAATCATAACGTGCCAGGAGATTCTAATAACTGCCATCCTATGCCACCTCATGAAAATTTAGATGTTTATAATATGCCAGTGAGTAGTCGTGATGACAGAAAATAGTACATATTGAGCATCCATCGTATTGAAAAGGATTATATGTAAACGAAATTCAATTATTTTTTTTGCAGGGTGAACCTCCTCCAGGTGGTCCAATGGGTCAAGGACACATGGACTATATGTCAGGGCCAGGGCCAGGGCCGGGAGGAAAACCACAAGGAAATGATTGGCCACCCGGTGGATTTTTTATGGATGGACCGCAAAATCCGCAAGGATTAAAACCTCCTGGCCCAGGCCAATTACCGCCGCCTGGGATGGGTCCTCAGGGCAACGGTCGGCATGGTAAAGCTGGAGGCGGTAGTATACCTAGTCCTGCCACCCCACTCACTCCAAATAGTTCGTGTGGTGGTCCTCCAAGGTACGAATATACATTTATGAAATTAACTTTGGAATGGCTGCACAATTTGAAATAACAAGAATATAATTAATAAATAAAATACCAATGTTATTAAATAACATAGACCTTCCCCTCACTCACCAATGTCTGGAGGAGACCCAATGTATCCTGGAGGTGGGGGTCACTCATTTTACCCTTCAGGATACTACAGCCCTCAAGTAGGACAGTTACAAGAACACTCGCCCTCAGCCGCCGTCCAACGAAAAGACTCAGAAAGTAGCAATAGTGAAGGGGGTAAAAGTCGGAAAGAGAAATCTTCATGTTCTATTTCTCCTACCTCATCTGCCCCTCCTTCAGTCAAAGAAGCCAACCTCATGCCTGTTCCATCTCCTCAACAAATTCAATATCTAAACGTATTTGAAGGTCAAGAATTAACTATTCAAAAGCAACCTAATGTCGGCCTCACAGATCACAATAATGAAAATTCCCCTGGGTACGGTTATTAAGATTAAAACTGTTAATTTGAGCAACATTCCTTACTGGTACATTAAATTGAAATATTTATATTATTTTAGTATGCCTCCTTCCTCGATGGACATGAATCCTTCAACACCTATGGGTCAACAGCATAAACCTTCACATTCTGCTCCACCCACTCCAGTTTCAATGGCCTCGGTTAGCAATCAAAAATCTACTCCTGATATGCAAATGGCGTCCAATAATAGTAATTCAAAGGTAGTTAAACCTCCTTTGTTTTTACTATTGTATGGAACCTTTTGACTTACCATGAATCATTTTTATTTTGCAGGCACGGCCTGGTAGTGTAGGACCTATTACACCTAAAAATAATTCAACCCCTAATCCTAGCCCGAGAGGTATTGATAGCATCTCACAGCCGGGTACACCGCTTCAAATGAATCTTGATGGCATGAAAAACCCATCAACGGCAACAACACCTGTTTCTAATAATCCAAACAACATGGGTAGCTTTGGACCTGGCTCCGGAGGTCCGGGTATGGGTCCAAATCCACCCAATGGATCGCAACCTCCGGCATGCAATATGATGAAGCAGGGAATTCCTCCAATCCAAATGGATGGTCATCCTGATGGTCCTGGCGGCCCTGTCTTTGACAACGTTCCCCTAAATCCCAATTTAAGTGGTCCTGGTCCACCAGGCAGCAAACCTCTTTTTGACCCTATCTCGTCTATGGTACAAATGTCTCAACAGCTTACAGGGGGTAATGGTACACCTCCAAATCCTTCTGGTAATAGGTGAGTCGTCAACGTTTTCTTAGTAATTTTGTAGGAAGTATTATTTGGTTGCATGAAAAATCATTTTCGTTTTGTTTCTGTCGTTGCAGTATGGGGGGAAATAATGGAGGCTATGGAATGAATGCCCCACCTGGGAACAATCAAATGAACCCTAACATGGTTAATTTCAATACTTCTATGCATAGTGTTCAGGTAATTAAAATTAATGATAGCCAAATGTCAGGCGCCGGGCCACAGAACTAGGGCTGTGATTCAATGAACGTGATTCTAATGATTTTCCAGAACGTTGACGGCGGATTGGCAATGGGTGGCCCTCAAACAGTAAACAACACTTACGTGAATGCGACTATGACGATACAGCAGATGAATATCCAAAATATCCCTCCATATATGAATACAGGGCCTAACATGGGGCCTATGGGGCATCAAATGAATACTCACATGGGACAACAGATGGGCCCTATGGGACAACAAATGGGACATATGCCACCTATTGGTGGCGGACCTATGGGGCCTATGGGAGGAGGTAACAATATGGGACAGCCTCCAAATATGCAAGGGCAAATGGGTCCAGGTCCAGGTGGACCTGGAGGTCCCATGGGGGGTCCAGGAGGCTCTATGGGTGGACCGATGGGGCCTATGGGACAACAGATGGGTGGAATGGGACCCATGGGTTGTGGATCTGGACCGATGTCAATGGCTCCAAGAATGGGATATGGAAACCAGGGTCCTCCAAGAATGGGACAGGGACCTGGTCCTGGTCCAGGAGGACCTGGTGGTCCAGGTCGTGGTGGTCCTTATCGAATGCCTAATAATCCTCCAAATGGGCCTCCACGACCATTTGGTGGAACTAATATCCAGGTAAAACCCAACGCCCCTAATACTATACAGTACCTACCTGCAAGACCCCCTCCGCCACATAATCAGGGACCTAGTGGTATGTGCTCACCGTCTATGGGAGGACCTGGACCTGCTGGCAGAACAGGTCCTAATCTGGACTTCCTTCAGAGATACACAAACCCCTCATCAGGACCTGTTGTAAACGTTAATATGGGGGTAGGTACAATTCATATCCTTGATTACTTAATGCACACCATAATCATACGAGCGTTTAGAGAATAGGCAAAAACATACAGATAAACTGATTACAAAAGAAAGTCTTTCTAATGATTTAGCATCATCCATCCATTTCAACTCTGTTTTGGCAATAAGAAAAGGATTTTAATAGCATAGAATGACATAGCAGAAGAATTGTTTGACTTGTCAGATCATATCTGCTTTGTCATCGTACTTGTACTGTAGATAACGTTATAATGTAATCTTTACTGCATGCGTAATAGATGTAAATAGTAAATTAGCTGCATGTCCTCGATAGAAAGATTTTAAAGAATTCCTTGAACTTTTGGGATATGCTATGATTTCTCATTATTTTTAATCAGAATTGCAAATTTTTTGAGGAAACATTACAAAATGAATTTACAACTTTTGTGCACAGATGAACGTCAATGTAAATATGGGAGGAAATCGTATGCAGTATCCACCAGGACCACCTGGACCCCCTGGAGGTATGGGAAATAACGGTCCAATGGGAAATAATGGACCATCTCCTGTATGCGGTCCCATGAGAGGTCCCCCGCCTCCCCATCAAATGATTGATCAAGGGCCTGGTCAAATGAGTGGTCCCGGTCAACAAATGCCTCCGCAAATGATGGGTGGACCTAATGGACCTGGTGGAATGAAAGGCCCTCCTCAAGGTTATCCTGGTGGTCCAAATGGACCGAACGGTCCCGGGCCTGGTGGACCTCAACCACCACCTTCAGATCCTGCCTATGCACAACAATTCCATCACTTCCAACAACAACTATATGCAACTGGAACAAATAATGGAAGGAATCCTATGCAACAAAATGTTCCAAACAACCCTAATACGCCGCCTAATCAGTCCTTTTTCAAGTAATTTAAATTTTTTAATCGTAAACTGGAATATACAATGCCTTCGAAAGTTAGGACACATTGTAATTTTTTTTAATCAGTTTTTAGACACAAATGACGATGCTTGAATTTGGCCATCCACATACTACCCCCTTAGTAAATGTCAACACCAACAAAATTAATTTTAACGTTCCTTCGCACCCTCACTATACGGCACAGACTGGACCCGTCGGAGCCAAGGAGTACAAGGCAGCCAATTTCACAAAATAACCAGAAGGTTCGTGACCTGGTGCAATAATTCACACGCTACACGTTTACATGTAGAATTATCTTCGATTGTGGAAGAGTTTTTAGCTAGATATGGAAACATTGAATCAATTACTTAGATTTTTATGCAACAGGAAGGCAGTCTACTCGTACAAAACTGAAGAACAATATAAATATAAACAGACAGACACTTTTATGATCTGTATACTTTTGTGTCTCAAATCTCTTATGGTCTCTACTGTTCAGTTGTCACACAGTAAGCTACTTGTATATTCTAAACTTTAACAAACTGTTGTGAAAATTTTTCATATGATTATGTGCGTTAATCTATAGGGAAGTTTTATAGAGTTTTATATAATAAAAGACTTGAATTAATGTAGTGGAGTGTATAACTGTGCTGTCTTAGGTTTTGTAATCATGAAATCAGACGTCGAGAATTAACTCAATGCACGTCAGTTCCAAAAAGGATTCCAAACAGTTAATAATTCTTCCTTTTCACGAATCTAAAACTGACGTGCCGCATCTCAGGAAGGGTATACTCCGAACTTCCCATATCACATCACAAACAATAATTTTCTCAAGCCAGCACGAGAAAATGCCACAAAGAAAACCTTTTTTTGTTCCTTTGAAAGTCTCAAAAGTTGTGAAAGTGAACGAAGTCAAAACTACAAGGCTCAAATTGATAATTGTTACTTAATTTAATTTAAAATAGGTTGAAAACATGGCTTTCAGAACTGCATTTAAGAAACGAATATGCACATTTAATAACGAAATGGGTGACAAGAGTATATAATATTGTACTTTTTACTTGTAATTAGATGCGCCCAAAACATAATAATTTCAATACTTGTTTCCTTGAGGTACTAATACTGCTACATGAACAATGAACAGAGACAGCCTAACTTACCGAAGTATGCACAGTCCTATGAGACAAATTATGTAAGAAATTGTGAATAATACTAATTTAGTAAAACCTAATAATAATTGGTAAATTATAGCAATGAAGCAACTTAGAGACTTTGATATGTGAAATCTGGAGACAGGTTTTTGTTTTTTACATCATGACTCTAACTTTAGATAATCTTTATATAGAGTGTAATATATATTAATAGTTATTCTTCCATAAAGCAAGGTAAGCTTTTATTGTGGTACGTAAGATAAATCATTAATTTATGTGCGTTTGCGTCAATCGTTAGTTAGATATCTAGAGTAGGAAAAAATAATTAAAGTAATTAAAGTTAATTGTCAATTACATAAAGTATAGTTAGATGTAAACTAAAGCCATAGGATGCCGACGGACACTTTTATCCAAGATGAAGACAAATATCTTTCTGTAACCAGTAGCACTTTTAGTATTTATTAAAAAATAGTTTGTCTTTTGAAAGTATCTGAAATAGAAATACTTATATATATATATATATATATATATATAAATATATATGTATATTATAATACGAAATAATTAAAAACAGGTAATAAATACTGCTTGTGCCATGAGATAAATAAATTTATTATCTATACACCTTTTTGCATTGTGTTAACTTTTCCTTCATTTTCCATACACCATATATATCATGAACCATAATATACATTCGTGGATAACCAGAACAAGCCGACCTGACATAAAGTCGTATAAGAGGTTCAAATAAATTATTAGTCATATTTTTGGTCAATCAACCAGCTTAGTGAAGGTCCGGAAGGAATCTAAATAATTACTAAATACTAAATTGAGCATTTCATTCACGAATTGTAAGTCTTTAAAAAATCCTTTTTAATCCATGCTTTCTGTAAATGGTAGTGTTCGGGTATCCATTCCTTTGTGTGTGCTCCAACCTCCCACAGGGTCCACGTTTGTAACACCTTTTTTTCATTTGTATGCATTTTACGGGTGAATTAAAGTCGGGACTGAATCCAAAGGAGGGTTCGGAGAGTTTGACTATAGTCACTGCTGGAAAATATTTTTAAATGTCATTTTTTTTTTTTTTTATACAAACGATAAGTATTTATTCAGATAAGCATGAAATAATTTACAGAGTAAAAATTTAAAATGTCATACCTGTACGATATTGGTTAAGGGAAATCATTTTAAAAAATACCTTGTTCCGTCCGTATTCCGGGTCATAAGTTGTGAAACATTAAACATTTAGCAAAAACCTAATATTCATAAGATATGAATAAGAAGGGGGCTTTTTGCACTACTGGCCAATATTTTCTTATAGTCCTTATAAACAATAAAAGTTTGCATTTGTCGACTTGACGATTATTATTCTAACATCCAAGTTTCAAGTAAATGTTTATTTCAGTTTCTACAATTTCCCAACAGCGTCCTTTTGACATTATTGATTTACAAAATCTGACTCCACTATACACAATAGTTCAATTAGTCATAGCTCATAGCGTCATAGCCGATCCATCAAGCCCTTAAACCACATAACGTAAAACCCCATTTGGAACCCCACGGGAAGTTATTTTTACACCCTTTGAAAAAGAGTAGGCTCTATTCCGGGGGGGGGGGACTTTTAGTTTCAAAACAAAAAACAAAGAACATTTTATCAAAAAACCAGCAATTTACGTCGTCGAAATCCAAAATTTCTTACAATTTTAGATGTGAAACTTTAAAAGTTGGATGTAAACTAGATCCCTGTCTTTATTTTCTGTTTCCATTATTTTATTTAAAATTTTTTTGTTCTACACTAAACTATATTTTTTGGATGGGGCTATATTCCGGGTGGGGATTGTAAATCGCGTTTTACGGTTGGTTTCAATTGTATTCCTGCAGGACGTCAATACAGCTATGAGCAAGCAAACAATTATGGGTTGTTGGTTTATTAAAACCGAATAGAAGGCTGTCTATTTTTTTACACTCTCAAACTTTAAGGCTAAAATTAATTTTTTTGAAAACATTTATCAAATGTAGGAATCCACTAAAAAAAAGGTTTTGATGAAAAAAAGTTGCAAATTAGTTGGAATGTCGGGTTCAGATCAGAGGAGTAGTGCATACAAAATTTACATTGGGGGGGGGGGGATACCCAATGTCAACTTAATTCGCTTATATAATAAATAGATGTGTTTGCCCCATCTCCAAGTCAAGATGTTCTTCCATAGCCAACAGTTTGGTTAGTTGTACACGCTTACTCTGCAAAGTGAAGGGGACGAAAGGTTGAATGGACGTATTGTCCCAGTGCAGTGACGAAAAATGGAGGACACACGCCTTTTTAAAACTTATCATAGTGCATAGTGAATTTGGATTGTGAGGATCTTAAGTTGCTCGTTTTAATATTGGTGAGCAGAATAAGCGTCCACCACACCTACCCAGAATTAATAGGTGCGGCATTTCAGGGCACACCTACTGACTGCGTACATCGTATTACCCAACCGTGGCCTAATAATGGTTTGGCAGTGGGGGTTACACTTCTCGTCCCACTTACAGTAAGTAGGAACCAGAGTACAAAGCCTTTGTTCCCTAGAGAGAGAGCTTTACTTTTTTATGCTTACATTTTTTAAGCCGCGAAGTTTACCCCTTTTGTTTTCTTCACATGGAAAATACCATGCAAAATCATTTTGGGACATTGTTTTTTTTGTTTACAAATTACAATACACAATACTCAATACTGTGAATACCCTATAAAATTTTTTTTTAGAAAAAACGTGGTCATTTTTTTCCTGTGAAGAAACTTTTAATCTATATTTTATATTTTAGATGGGTAAGTAAAAACATCATGTTTATTTCACATTCAAATCACAAATCGGAAATTGATAAGAAGAATCTCAATTATTTCAATGAATGATGAATGTTCAATGCATGAAATTATTACAGAGGAAGAGAGTGGACAGACAAGAAGAGTAGGTCGTGGTAAGTCATAATAAATGCATTACATAGTATCATTTAAAATTGGCGTGGGGGGGTTGGTCTTGGTATAGTAATTTATTATGTATTATGTGGATTTTGAAGATGATGAGGATGGGGAAGAGGAGTCAGCGTGTTTGGAAGATGAAGAAGACATTCCTCCGAACATGAGTCAGCTCCTGTGTTCTCAACAAAGTACAAATGATCGACCACAGACCGTTGAATTTAACGACTTTATTCAGAAAAGATTTACAGCTTTGGATTTCCAAGATCATTTCTTAAGTACGGGGTGCCCGGTTTTGGATAAAGGATTTAATGGAGGAATCCCCTGCTTTGGACTGACGGAGTTTGCTGGTCAAGCTGCCAGTGGAAAGTCACAGCTTTGTATCCAACTTTGTCTAACGGTTCAACTTCCTAAAACACTTGGAGGGTTAAGTAAAGGTCTGTGATATTATAATCGAATTTTAATTTTCTAATTTTAAGACAACACACAACAAGTTTAGTGATTATTGATTGGTTTTCCTGGGAGTTAGAGTTTTTAGAATTATTGTATCTGTACATTACAATGCACACGGATCACATACGTACAACGTATGTACTTACGACGGTACGGATGGAATAAACGCTTTAAGAAGGTATTAATTGGTTCCAAAAAGTATGAATTGTGAGTTGGCCTTCTGCTAGTTGGTACCGTTTTTATTTCTACTTGTGCAATATAACATATAAGGAAACCTAGGGGCTATGCACTATGAAGTCTCCGTGTCTTGTATTTTACCTTCTGTTTCTATTTCAATTTGCAACCGTTGTACGTAAGTTCAGGTGTTTCTCCCAAAATCGTTCAGAGTGGGTTGTCTTATTTAATAATTAGTGGAGGCTTTTGGTTAATCGTAATCGTAAGTGATTACCTCCTTATTATCATTATTAGTTTGTAAAATTGGCTCAAACGTAAACGTTAAGTCTTATGTAAAGCTAGAGGGAACATTAATCAGGAAGAAAAAACCCGGACACTTTTAGTACCACCTATTTTAAATACCGTATGCTACATTTTTATACCCCTCGGATAAACATATGGTCACCCTGTAAAAATCAATCATTAAAAGTACCGACAACCGTACAACCTTGCAAATTATCTACTCCCAACTGGTCTTATGGATGCAATGTGAGACTTCCATTTTATTCATAAGTCTGCGTTCAAGTAAATTTTAAACCAGGGATTAATAACAATAAAATAAATAAAATAATAATAGTTAATCAGGGCAGAATGACGGATAACGAATGTCGATAGTAAAAACAGATTCCATGCTTCAAAAACATCTAAAGCTTATTATTTTTTGCTTCTCATCACTAGGTGTGACACAAATGTCAATCTGTTATGCAATAATTGACATGCCATAATAAAGTGGACCGTTTATGAATTTTAAATTTTGGTGTCCCAAACCCTAATAGGTGCTGTTTACATCAGTACAGAAAATATATTTCCTTCTAAACGGCTGAAGGAGCTTACATACCATTTGAAATCAAAGTTCAAGGATAATTTACCTGATGAGCCAATGTCGAACATAATGCTAGAACATGTCTCAGATGCAGTAAGTTTTGGATTATGATTACCAATTACCATTATTAATTTGCTTACATAATTATTATATTATCACATCTTTGAATTATATTATTTACATAATTATTATTGATTATCACATCTTTTTCTCTGCAAGTATATTTTAGTACTTCTCAGTTTGAATTTCCTGTTGCAATCAATTTACAGTGATTTAATTATGTCTTCTAACTCTTCTACAAAAACTTGGCTGAATTTTCTTTTTTTTTCACAGGAAGCACTGATCGTATGTGTTACGAAAAATTTACCGAGACTACTAAGGGAAAAGCCAATTGGTTTAATTATTCTTGATTCTGTAGCTGCCATTTTTAGATCCGAATACGAAGGTAAAGGCAATGCGGTTGAACGTTCAAGGGACATACGACTTATCGGAAGAGCACTTCATGATATTGCGTACCAGGAAAAAATTCCACTGGTGGTTGTAAATCAAGTATTTTGTCCAGTTTATCTTTCCTCTTAAAATATACAGCTTATTGAATCTGATGTTATTTTGAAAAAACTGACAATGACGTTTTTGATCAGATTACTGCCAATATATCTGTTGGAGAAGACATACCGTCGCTAGGGATGACGTGGAAAAATTTGGTGACTACACGAATACAGTTTATAAGAAAAAATGAGAAACGTCGTTTGCAGATTTTATTCTCCCCCTACATTCCTGTAAGAACTATACCTTTTATTATTGAATCAACAGGAGTTCGCTATTTACAACCGTCATAAATTACGTTTTCGTATTAAGTTAAAAAGTCCATTTTTGGAATGCTAGTCTTGCAGTTAAATTAATATATCTAAAGAGTTCCCAGGCAATTTTTGATTCAGAATTTTGTACACTAAACTAAAGTAGAAGATAGTTTTTTTATGTTCGTCGAAATTCGGCCATGTATACTTTTTTATTTACAAAAAGAATAAAATAAAGGTTTTGTAATGTTGATAGCAATAATGACTAATAATCGAAAAAAGATTTACTTTTTTAATCGTATGCCTTTCCGCTTTATAAGTTTAAATTTTCTAGTATTCACAGTTTTCAATACCTTTCAATTCTACACTTTGCACTCGATTCACAACTTCTAAGCTTTTACGTTTAGACATAATTTAAAAATCAGATTTTTGTAAGACGTATCAAAGAAAAAAGAATTTTAATATTAGAATCAATCTATCATCTTAATTCATAATTAGTAATGTGAATATCTGTAGCGTCGCAAAAATTGTTTATTAGTGCTTATGCTATTGCTGATATCTTTTCTTTGCGTTTGTATTTGAAGATTTTTATTTATCGCATATCGTTTATCGTCCCTATAATTGGGTACTTTTGTCTGGAGAACCAACAACAAACCAATGTGGCGAGGAATAATAACTAATTTCTCAGCAGCAACACATTGTAGTGGTGAGGTGTGTACTTCCACTTCAGCTACCACCCAGAGGGGACATCGTGGTGGCATTATTTTTCTGGAAGGAAATTTCATATGTATGATCAAAAACAAGCCGAAAATAATGTACCAAAAAATTAATTATTATCGAATTCCGTACAGTATTCCATTGACTTCGTGTCCTTCTACTTATACTTTTACAATCCAGTGAGACTGTCATAGTCATGTCATACTTCACCGGAGCAAGAAATTTATAGACTATCTTTTTATTTATGGTACATTGGTACATATGACATTACTGTCTCTAGTCCCTGTTATTGTTACTGGGTATGTTATCTATCAATCAAAACCATCAGTTCAATATTGAATAATTATTTTTAAGATAGATAGTCAAGTCAACCAGGGATTAAAAGCCTTGAAGACAAAGAGATGAAGTTAATGAGCATTGTAGGTGTATGTTTTTTCCATTTGTATGTGGCTTTGTACAACAAAAGCGGGATCAACGAAAGAAAACTCGACCTATATGTGTGTAATATTTTTATGAATATTATTATTATTATTATTAACATGAAGATGTTTCAGCCACTTCAAGTATTATTTAAGAAGGAAGAATAAGAGCATGCGAAGAGAGCCAAATCCACACAAGCATATTCTTCAAACCAAAATCAGGATTCATAATTCTTACTTCCAGTTCCAGCGTTCCAGCTGCCTGCTGGATAGAAATGAAATGAAGCTCTTCTAAATTATCGATTTTGGACAATGTCGTGTTTTCTTTTCTTGTCAGAAATCGAGAAATCCGTTGGAGAAAGAAACAACAAGTTGTGAGTTCATCATAATTTCCTACTGCATTCACAAAGGTAAAAGTGCACCGATTGCCTTTAGCTTGTAATTGAAATTAAATTAGCCCTGAGAATAAGTTATAAATCACTAAGTAAATAGAGTTGGGAATTTGTTTTATTTAAAAGAATTTGTGGGATTTGCATGATATCCTAAATTCCTGAATACAAACAAAAATAAAACTGCGTTTTTAAAATTCTTTTCAGATACTTCAGAATGCAGAGGGAGAGAAACATCTCATATTTCAATCGATTGAAATTGTAGACAAGTAGGGAGTTCCTGGAAGGAATAAATTCAAATGAGATTGAGATTGAATAAATCGAAACCGATTGTGGACGGAGTTCAGAGTTTAAATTGGTCTCAAAATTTATGTTCAAATGCCGGAGCTATGTAGTCTTATGTTTGCTGTATGCTTATAGTGCAGTAAAGATTATTTGAAACTTTAGAATATACAAAAAGGTATTCAAGCAAGCAAGCCGGACAGTTCGAAGTTAAATTAGCGAAGTTACAATTTACTGAATTTACTTCACCAAGCACAACGTGTAGAGTTATAGAAATATTTTCCGACTTTTGTATGGCTTTTCCATACGAAATTCTCTAAACTGAAGAGAAAAATTCTCATCGAATAACTAAGAATTAATTTCAAGGTTCCTTTTTTAAAATTTGTCATGAAAGATTTTTTCTGCAAGTATTGTAAGTGTAATATTAGTAAGTGCATAATACACTGTCCGAAATAGTTAAAGCCTACACAACAGCTTTGTCGATTTCATAATTTTATGATTAATTAACTTGACGTATGAGTACTGTGACAAGTAAGCTGAAGATGAAAAAGAACGACGATAATGGGACTACTTCAAGCTCCAGCAAGGGGAGAGATTTGACTGAAGCAGAAAAGGAACTGGCTGAACTGGATCGGTGGCTTGAAATTGATCCCAGTGATCCGGCGTTCAAAATTCAAGAACAACTCAGAAATCCACCACAGGCAAATGAGATTAGTAGTTATGGTGCCAGTGGTGTTAGGGACGCTATCAGTGGGCGAGGACGAGGTCGGAGTCGTGTCTTCTTCAACTCTAATCATTCCTCTCGTGATAAACAGTAAGCTTATTTACGCACCGTAGAAATAGATGAAAATTGATGCTTAAAAAATGTAAAATGGGATTGGAAATTCTTTGAAATATTGTGTTGTATCTTTCCATTCTGTTTAACCATCATCATGAGTATAAAGCGAATATTATTGTTAATAAAGCTCATGTATTTTTAAATTTGAAGGTCAAAGAAAAATCCCTCTGAGGGAGGTGTTGAAGGGTCGTGGGATACACCCATAAGGGGAGAAAATTGGCCCAAGGAGTACATAACGGATAAACAATTTCATATGCTAATGAGGAAAAACGCAACTACCCTGGGGAACGGAAAAAACTTAGAGACTGATGATTGCAATCATCTGATTGTTCATACAAACTGCATTTGCTCTCCAGATTGCACTTTTGGTGTTTGTGCCAGCTGCTTTTTGGTGTTTTGTGACTTGAACTGTCTTAAACAAGGGTGAGGCAAATAAGCTTTTTAGCACTGCTCATAAAAATTCATTCTACTTCTATTGTTGTCAACTATTACAAGCTAAAGAATTCCAGTATCTAATGGTATGGTCAGGTAAACTTATAAGTAAATTCTTATGTGTGTGGAACTCATATATTTCAGACTAGAATCTGGGGGAAAAATAGTCGCATCTTCTAAAGCTTCCCTTGAAATACCATTCGGATTTTCTGCAAAGAAAGTTGAACCGTCTACCAACGGAACTGCTGGTTGGAACAGCCGTGGAAGCTTACAAGACAAAGACAAGATTGAAAAGCGCCCTTCAGTAGTACCAAAGAACTCTAGTATGAAGAAAACAGAAAGTGCAGTGCCTGCCATTCCTGAGCAATCACCTCCTCTAGCTCAGTCATCATCATCACATTTTGGGAGAGGTAGAGGTAGAGGAAAAGGCCGAGGTCGAAATGAGAATCAAGATAACTATTGCATCAAGGATCATATTGGCTCCGAATCTCAAAAAATGGCACATACAAAACCGAAGAAAACATCGAATTCTTTCCATTCTAGTCGCGATAATGAATCCAAATCTACCCCTCAAGAGCCGGTTGGAATTTTCCGCAGAACAAATGGCTATGTGGGAGCTTTTCAAGAAATTTCCAATGCTAGGGCATACCCTTACCCTGATATGTTTACATCAAAGCAAGGGATAGAGCCTCTTGAATTAGGAAAAAAAGGGCACTTTGACAACTCGAATAATGGAAGGAGAGGAGATGACTTACGAACAACGGGTTTCGAAGGAATAGCAGTTGGACGAGGACGGGGCAGAAGCCGTATACCCCCATCCCTTTTTGATACTAAGCTTGATGTTGGTTATCAGCCAGGTCGAGTGCTGAGGGATCCCTGTGGAGTTACTTATGCTGGTTCAGAACCTCCAGTTTACAGAGGAAAAGCAAAACCCACCTCTAGTGCTCGACAGAAAAGAAATGGCGACGAAGAGCCCTCAACGATTCGAATTGGAAACGAAACCGTAAGTATTAATATACCTACATTTATACGTTCCAACAACGAATCTTTTTTCATTTAGAGCAGTTAGTTTTACTTGTTCGTATTTGAGATCAAAATTCCGAAACAGAAAATGCATGCATTGTCCCATAGGTACAGCTCACTCCTCTAAAAGGAGCTTCTGATGCTAAAATGGAGGATAAGCTGGAGAAACCTCCAAGTGATAAGGAAAATAAAGATGAAAATGAAAAGGTTTCATCTGATCATCTTGCCAGATCTCGACTATTGTTTGATGATGAATTTGACATCAACAATTTTGTACCAATCGAAAATTATAAGCCCCCTGTCACTACAACAAATGATGTGAGACTTCTTGAAAGTG
Organism: Isotoma decorata; assembly: GCA_034698605.1. Classification (NCBI taxonomy): domain Eukaryota; kingdom Metazoa; phylum Arthropoda; class Collembola; order Entomobryomorpha; family Isotomidae; genus Isotoma; species Isotoma decorata. Next base: position 44,344 of record JAQGBU010000210.1, read on the forward strand.
ATGAAATGTCTACGAGGGATTCTAACGAAAGCAGCGGATTCAGTGGAAGTAACGGAGCAGTTTCATCACCATCTGAAGGTAACATAAGCCAGGAAACAAAATAACAAGTTATAATTATATTTTACTGTAAAACATAACAGTTTGCCACTTGTTTTGTATTTATGAGACTTATTAACCTTTAATTTTAATGCATAGGATTACTTTGCTTTAATTTCTGTTTGAAACTCAATAAAGGGCACCTTATAATTTTGGGTTTTCATTCCACTTATCCGTAAATTAACCTGTTACGCAGAGTAAGGACCGACCCGTTTTTTTTTTTACCAAAAAACCCCCAAACCCGGAGTTTTCATGGGATTTTTTAGCCAAGGGTCATAATAGTCATAAAAGTAGACTCCATGGCACGAAGAAGTGTATAGTATAATACTCAACTGTCGTCTTTTTAATGCTAAAGATGCAAAATAATTGTTTCTTCAAATGAACAGAAACATTGAGGTTGTAGACTGTATGGAACATTTGATCGTCAAAAGTAAAAGCTTAAAATGAAATTAAACCGAAAAAACCCTGGTGGGTAACTCACCCTGCCTCATCTTACTATGCATTGCTTTTTAATTAAATTGTGGCTGTGGGTAATGCTAAACCTAATCCGCATCATCTATCGGAATCAGCTTGAACATTTTGGGAATTGTAATCGAAAAAAGACAATGGGCATTGTGTTGATGAATAGCTAAGTAGATCCGTAGTCAGTCGGAAGAACCATCCATACTTCCATTTATAGTAAAAAGTGGCAAGTTGGGCAAGTAGGATCTTCCCGTCTAGTCGTTCGCAGTTCCTCTCTTTCTTCTCAGCTGTTCACATCTTGAGCATTTTCTCATCCTTTTTATTGTGTACCTCCAAGTTCAAAGGTCACAGTCGTCTCGTCAGTGAGTGGACAAGTCAACGGTCGGAAGTTAATGTAAGTGGCATAATTAAAGGTTCGGAAGTTAAATATTATCCTTGCATCATTCATCATTGGTGTAGAGTAGAGTGAGTTGTGGAGGAGGCCTCCTCCACCACCTAACTGAGGACTGAGAGTGAGTCAGCATCAAATGGAATGGAACTATAAATTTCCGACACCCGGGTTTGAGGTAACATCCTGAGAATCCTGAGCCTGACCCAGGTAATATAGGAAATCTCTCAATAAAAATATCCGATGGAATATACAACCAATACTGAAGAATAACGAATAACCCAACATCTGGGGCTTTCTTGGTAGTTTGTATTGTAGTAGTGAAAAAAATATATAGCCACACTCAAAAATCAAGCGACTCGAACCTCAGTCAATACATAATATCATGCACATTTAAAAAAGCAAACTTAAGAGCATAAGGGTTGACGGTGAATATTGGAGCAGTCACAATACACATACACAATAATTATGCGTATTTGCTTACTTGGCTTTTGCTTTGTCTTTGACCGATAACAATTAAATGTGAACTGGTGGATGCTAGACTGGACCCCACGTTTTACCAATCAACAGTCAAACGTTTTACCAATCAAGTCACTTTTGACACGTTTTACCAATCAAGTTTACCAATCAATGTTCCCTCAAGTCCCTCGGCCCTTGGGAGAGACTTGGGTCTAAGTAAATGTGATATTCGTGACCTACTAGTC